>LBNU01021769.1:8757-19689 GCA_014162995.1 Artemisia annua
CTAAGGCAATCCCGATTTGTTATCAAGAGGTGAGCTATATTCGTACTTTTGGGAAAATCTAGCATAACTTTCCCCTGAGGGCCCTTCGTCATCTACATCCTACGTGGTGTAGGTGATTGCGACATGACTGTTAAGGCTTGTGTATCGTGAACCTTAGGAGCAATATCGTATGTGTAGATTAATTTTTATACATACTTGTTACCGAGCTAACCCGTGAGCTCACCGATTTAAAAACTGTTAACTTGTGTTCAAATTATTACTACTTAAAAAAAATTAGTATACTCTCTTCGTCCCAAAATAATTGTCTGACGAGAAAAAAAATTAAGAAAAGCATCATCATTACAACTTTTTTTTTATTACTTTTTGCACAGTAACTGTTTTATCCTAAACTAATTAATTTAAAACTTTTTTAATGTTTGTAATAATAATCTTAAGTGAAGGTAATATAATAAACTCGAACTAAATTCCCTATCCATTTTTGGAAATGGACAATTCATTTGGGATAACCCGAAATAAAAATATGGACAATAAATATGAGACAGATGGAGTAACAGTTTAGCTTTGATATTATAAATAAACATAACATAAATCGTATACCCTTAACATTTTTTATTGGGAGTAAAATTTGAGATCCCCTACACATTTTGAGGCTTTTAAAATTTGGGTTTGTCTAATAAGTGTCCTTAAGGCACTAATTATGGTTTATTAATCAAACACAAACTTTTCTTTTCAACTAAAAAATACATTAGATACACATAAATTAAACTTATAAATTGAGCCACGCCGACGATTAGGGTTTTGTGATGGCCTTCTTGACGTCGTCACGCCGCCTTGTTCTAGATCTGACGGCCTTCCCTGACGCCGTCACCAAACTAGGCCAAAAACTCTCTGGCCCGTCATGAGTAACTTCCAATTTCTTCACTTCAGTTGTTCCTGACGTCGTCACGTTGAAGCTTGTGACGCCGTCACCTTCTGTGCACTTTAGGGTCTTTTGAGATTTTGTTGTTTTCCGCACTTTTTCACTCCGAAAACGCCCGAAAATGCTTCTTTTGTGGTTTTCTCCTCAAAAGTACCTAAAATGAGAAAAGAAACGAGTTTGGGTGAAATCCGATCAAATAATATACGAATTAGGACTCAAACAGACCCCTAAAAACGTAACATTTTTCGTCTCATCATAGGCAAATGATGTAATATGCATGAAATGGATTAACTTCCCCCCAATTCATGCTGCATGTCTTTAGCGGCTTCTTCGTACACTTCTTTTTGGCGAAGTTTCTGAATCAGCTTCCCCTAAAACTGACAACCGCCTTCAGCAGATTCGAAACTTTGATGTAGTAAACAAGTCTTCTAACTTTTGAAGTTTTGAGTACGCAGCGGAATTTGTAGATGACACAGTAAACCACACCAAGCAAATCTGAGTAGTTATATTATCATGGTTATGCTCATTACGGAAGCTCCGTTCGGGGGTAACATGCAAGAAATCAGCAAGATCTNCGTACACTTCTTTTTGGCGAAGTTTCTGAATCAGCTTCCCCTAAAACTGACAACCGCCTTCAGCAGATTCGAAACTTTGATGTAGTAAACAAGTCTTCTAACTTTTGAAGTTTTGAGTACGCAGCGGAATTTGTAGATGACACAGTAAACCACACCAAGCAAATCTGAGTAGTTATATTATCATGGTTATGCTCATTACGGAAGCTCCGTTCGGGGGTAACATGCAAGAAATCAGCAAGATCTTCTCACGTATGTAGATGCTTCAAACCAAACAAACTACGAAAGACGAAATAATACTTCTTCCCCCTGATTGTTGCGGTCTATCGGAATAATAATCACCTGTGTATACACGAATACTCGATAATATGACCGTGTATGAGGCATCATAATGCGGTTAAAACATCATATGTAGGTAACTTCACACAAAACAACCCGTGAAAGTTGAGACGATTACACCAAAGTATGACGTTTGAACCACTGACCGTCTCATTTCTTCCCCCTGTTTGCAAAAACTCGTGAAAGAAGAGGGTTTTAGCAAAGAAGTCAAGCAACCTCAAAGAACACCCTCTGTATCTTCCCCCACGATGTCTTCACGGAATCGGAAGCATACACACTATGTTTACGATGGAAATGAAGGCAGCGTAACCCATGTATGTCCAAATTGGTCGAATATATGTGAAGTTCCATAAATATCCCGTGAGAATCAACTGCTGATAATATCTCTACTCTTTTATACTTCTCTCAACCAACTCTTTACCGACCCCATTATCATTCTGATGGCTTTTTGTTGGGACTACTGATGGAGAGAACCCAATATTATGAACTTGAGAGCGAAGTAAAATAGCCCGAACTTGTGACTTAAACTTGCACTATAGTATGACTAAGAACCAATATTGAGAATTTCAATAAAGGTAGGAAATGATATACCCATCCTACCATCCTTAATTGTATATGAACATCTCTTGAATTATCCACATCTTTTGGTGACACTTGAGCACTACAACGTAACTCCTTTAAAGTGATAGCTATGCTCTATGAGCACAACAACGTAACTCCTTACATCAGGTATAACTAGACAACTCAAGTCTCTGTCATTTGTACGGACAAAAGCTCGAACAAGGATCTCGAAGAATCTTCATCCAACCAACCCCGATATCTTGAGATACTAAGTACACGCACCCGTGAGATTTCACTTCAATCTCAAATAGATAATAAAGAATTATCGCCGTAGTCACATCTTGCGGTTAAATGCTCATATCTAGCCTTTTGACTGTTTAAGTGAACTCGATAATGGTATATCCCGATCTTGTCAAAAACTGTATCCCCGTGAACATTTGTAACAACCAAAATACCACGCATTCTATCGAAGTGACTGTAATTTTCGGATCCAAATTACCACGCTTTCAAACAATGTATTAAATACATTAGATAATAAATTTGTAGCCCATGTGTATAATTTTCGGATCCAACAGCCCAAAAAAAAGATACAGTCTAATAAACATTTTAACTATGCAGCCCAAGATAGAAGACACCAAACTCAGGCCCAAATTAATCATAACCCGATGCAATCCAACAATATAACAGTTATAACTTAGATTTTACCCTAATCTAACTCATACTTACCAAACCCTAACTCACTTATCTCATCCGCCCCCCTTGTCTCACTATCCTCCCACCTCAAATAATTTTAGATCTCATCTCAACTCGTCTCCATAACTCAATCATCATCAATCAATCTTATCAAGAACTCATCTCCTCTCATCATCATAAAACCCCAGCTTATAACAACCAAATAACACAAACCCATAATTGGTTTGTTTAAACACTAACCGTACCATGATCCTTTTTGGCCTTTTATACGTACACGAAGCTTAAAAAATCTTCCAAGATCTTTTGATAAAGGTCTAAGGTAGGTATCTCGTTGTTATTTATTTTTTATTATTATTTTTTTTATTACGAACGAAACAAAGAAGGATGATAACAGTTATTGTTATTGTCTTATCTTTAAACTTTCGGAGATTAAATGAAGCCAAGCTTCTCAAAAAAGATCTATGATGATTTTCTTTCTTTCGTGCTTTGAATTATTGAAGGATTTTTGGCTTTAGTTCCACACGAAATGAAAGAAAACTGAGACTTCAAAACTGTTATTAAGAGTTTCTGTACGAGTCTTGTAGATATGGGGTTGTTGAGTCTTGGTCAAGATCTGTGATGTGTTTAGTTTTCTTGTAATAAAGACTTTTAAAGTACTTGTAATCTCATGAGAGATACAATAGAAAACAAAGCTGAGATCTTGTTTAGTTGTGTTCATTTTAGTGTTGTAAGTTGAGGAGATGGGTTTGTGATATTGTAGGATCGTTGTAGCTCGAGGTTGTTTAGACCTCATATAATCTAGGAATAATAACATTGAATAACATGCAGCGGAATAAAACAAATCAATAGTTATTGCAACAAGGTTTTTCCCAATCACCTCCAATTATTATTTGATCAGAATAATAACGTGTTACCAATTGTAACAAGGATCTAAGACATCTCAGACCTTAGAGGTAACGAACAACACTAACTAGTTCTAGGCATTTACAAGACATATGCCCTAGAACACACACACACACACCTTTATGATATTTACATTATGGAAGACGTATTAAAAACATATTCCCTGTATTCTGTTTATATAACACAGAATTAGGATTACAAGAATACTACGAAGGACTAAAATATAAATCTTCTTTTGCAAGCAAGTCCCTCTCCATCTTTTGTAGAATTCCTTCTTGTCACTTTAAGCCCTTCATGTTTCATTCTTCTTGTTTTGTATCATCAAATCAATAATAGACCCAACAATCTTCCCCTATTTGATGATGACAAAACAACCACGAATCTTGTACGAACTTCCCTAGATGAAGTAGAGAAATTGAGATAATTAAATCTCACAATGAATGAAACAATCTTGTCTTCCCCTTAAGCCATGCTATGCCACTCAAACACCTCTTCCCCTTTTTGTTATCAACAAATAGAGAACATATGCAAATAATGATCTTGACCACCACGAACCAATATCACACTTTTAATCAAAGCCTTCCAATGTTTCAAATTTCCCTTCATGAAGAACACAAAAATGCTTGCGAAAAATGAACTCAAAACAGTAGAAAACTCCAACTAGCAGTAGTAATAGTGTTCAACAGTAGCAAAAATCAAACACTTCCCCTCGAGTGGTGCATGAACATCAAATGATTAAAACACATAATAAGATACTTCCCCTAAAACCAATGTGTTAATCATCTTCATGATTCTTCAAATCTGTAGGCTTTATGTATTGTTGAAGAAAACTAATCATTACCAATTTGATGCTGAAGTAGAAGAAACCAACCTTGTACCCTATGCCTTGTACTAAATATGACTTCGAACGTATACTTCACGTATAGGGAGACCGCAATCTGTTGACAATAATCACTGAGCACAATAACGTAACTCCTTCAAGTGTTTTGTCAATTCGTAGTTACTTGAACGAACAAACAGGTATCTTTAAACAGTATGTGGACGTTTAAGACATGATAAGACACAACCTTGATAAATTCCATCGCATCATCAAATAAGCAACAAAAACTTCTCTTCGCCAATAAGAAAAATAACTTGAGCCTTTAAACATTAACGAACCAAAAACAAATCTCTTTGTGTGTGTAAACCAAATAACCAACAACTTGTGTGTGTAAAACCGTCTCCAAATCTGCCATAATCAAAACCATGTACTGTACCCACGCTACTAACCAATAAACGCAGCAGCAGTAATATATCCGAGCAGCAGAATTAAACGGAGCAGTAGTATCGAGCAGCAGTTTACTAAGGCTAGCAGCAGAGTGAATTTTGTAGCAGCAGAATGAAATTTTTCAGCAGCAAAATAAAATATGACAGCAGTAGGTTCATAAAGCTAGTATAATACTCGTAGCAGCAGAATGAATAATATGCGTAGCAGCAGTATCCATATCAAAATAACCACTTCAATAGCAGCAGTATTCAAGCATTAAAAACAGCTACTGACTCACGATCTTAAATCTGTACGAGAATAATTTACTAACTTACAATAAATCATTCCCTAACTCTCCACCGACCCACGATAATCATTAGACCAATGAATAAAAGCGAATAAGTACGAGGTCGAGTTTGTTTTTATCTCCAATTCAGTACAACAACCTCACAAACATATAACTAACAGAGCGCTAGATGACAACCATAATTAAACCAATTATAGTACGAGGTTTCTATCATATTCATTGTCGCCAAATGGGAAAGACTTTAATACCATAACCACAAATCATGTTAAGAGATAGGGACCATAATAAATCTTGAAGATTACTAGCAGCGACCAATTTAAGTTTCAATAGTGAAGCCCCACAACCGAATAAAAACAAATGAATCTTTTATAACTTTGTCAGTAAACGAATCCACAATGATAATAATATGCACTATCGTTTAAATAACAATATTTTGTCGACCTTATTTATCCAGATCTGCTTTCATCTACTATAAACTTTGACAAATAAACTAAACCAATTCGTACCTTCCACAGCTGTTAACTTCGACAATAAAAACCTTGTAACATCCCTAGATATCACGAGCAACCTTGCTCTGATACCACCTGTAGGATCGTTGTAGCTCGAGGTTGTTTAGACCTCATATAATCTAGGAACAATAACATTGAATAACATGCAGCGGAATAAAACAAATCAATAGTTATTGCAACAAGGTTTTTCCCAATCACCTCCAATTATTATTTGATCAGAATAATAACGTGTTACCAATTGTAACAAGGATCTAAGACATCTCAGACCTTAGAGGTAACGAACAACACTAACTAGTTCTAGGCATTTACAAGACATATGCCCTCGAACACACACACACCTTTATGATATTTACATTGTGGAAGACGTATTAAAACCTATTCCCTGTATTCTGTTTATATAACACAGAATTAGGGTTACAAGAATACTACGAAGGACTAAAATATAAATCTTCTTTTGCAAGCAAGTCCCTCTCCATCTTTTGTAGAATTCCTTCTTGTCACTTTAAGCCCTTCATGTTTCATTCTTCTTGTTTTGTATCATCAAATCAATAATAGACCCAACAGATATAGTTGTTTGTGTTGTGAATCTGAGATAGGTTAGACATAGGGACGGGGTTATTGATGTTGTTTGGGACTGTGAAGGTGTATAGTCTATATTTAGTTGTGGTCAAGTCTTCTCTTCATCTCATCTTGATTTTCTCGAAAGTTTTCAATTCAAAAAGATTTCAAAACTTTTCTGCTTATCGAGAAAAAATTTCAAGAAAGTTTATCGAGAAATTTTAATTATCGAGAAACTGAGTTTTCGAGATCCTTAGTTATCGAGAATTATATTTCGATAATATGGGGTTTTGTGTTCTCGAAAACCATAAAAGTTCTCGAAAACAAGTACTTATCGAGAATCTCTTGTACAAGAAATTCTGACCAGATTCCGGTGACTTTTTTCCAGTTTCCGATGAATTTTCCGACCATTTTGAACACTTTTTGACCATCTTTTTCACGGAATGGTACAAGCCAGTCATAAAAAATGATAATGTTGTATACCAGGACTGAAATGGACCATGTTTTGATACCATAAAACTGTTAAGAAACTGTTGATAGTACAATTTGACAAGAAAATATGGACCAATAAAAGATAGAGATACAACAGCTTCAAAACCAGATCTGACCCAAAGAAAAGGTACGATTTTGACAAGATGACACCACAAAATCAACAAATATGCAACCTTGGCTCTGATGCCACTTGTTGGATCGTAATTTTATTGTTGATTTATGGATTCGGGAGGTCGGGTAACATGGAAGAAGATGACCTCTATGGTTAGTGAGAGAAAGTAGAGAGAGAAGGGAAACTAGGTGTGTTTTATTGATATGAAAATGAAAGAGTAAATTACACAAAGTCTCACCCCTCCATGGAAGTATGGAGGGGTATATAAAGCCTAACACACTCACAACTATTGCAATATTACGTAACTAGTCCGTGTGTTTTGGCTAAACAAGATAGCTAATGTAATCCCGTAAATGTCGTTCCATTTACGTGTTAGGACCATAAACTTAGGTCCTTACAGTTATGGTGTGTACAAGTTGTGTAGAAGTCGTGCCAAGTTGTGTAGTGGTGTGAGATTGGTTCTAGCTACAATTAGAACCCAAAATTTAGCTTAGTGTTGTTAATTGGTGTAAGCAAAAGTTGTGTAAGGTTTTCTCCGCCATAATGGAGCTTGTTGACATAGTGAAGAAAACTCTCGAGTAGGTGACTCGGGGAGTGGAGTAGGGCAAGGAAGGTGTCCTTGTAGCCAAACCACTATAAATCCTTTGTATCGCGGTTAGATCTTTCCAACTCTAACTTATTACTTAGCTTACTTACTTACATCTCGTATATAGCTATAATTGTTTATATTATGCATGTGTTGATTTTACATACTTAGCTTACATCGTTATTATTTTTCATACCTAGATATAGTTGTTCATATTGTTCAAGACTTGAGTTCACATAAGATCGAATCAAAGTTTTAAGAGTAAACAAGACATTAAAACTAAACTAAGTTTTCTTAAACATAGTTTTTATAATAAACCTAAAAGGACACACATATAAGATCATATAGTTGTTTTTATAATTAACTCTAATCAAAGGCTTTTCAAACAAACAATTCAATAAGTCTCGAATTAATATCTTGAAACGAGGTTTTATAAATCGAAGAAGACGTAAAACTATTCAACCCTCCTTCTAGTTTTCCACATGGTATACACCTACCAAACCGGTGCAACCCATGCATGACCGGTGTGATAATGGCTAATTCACATGGGTCATGGGTCATCATATGCATTAGGTTATCACTAGTCACATTCATTAATGGGTATTTGACATCGATCATAGGGTCCATTGGGTTATAGTTGCTTAGAGTGTCATGTTACGACACGTACATCCATAACTGTTAACAATTGGTAATTAACATGGGTCATGGGTAATGTGCATTGGGTTATAGTGGCTTTTAGTGTAATAGATACCATGCATGACCGGTGACATGGGTCATGGGTCATGTGCGTTAGGTTATCACTGGTCACATATTTGACATCATAGGGGTCATATGCATTGGGTTATAGTTGCTTAGAGTGTGTTAAGATCGTTTATAGCTCGAGGTTTGTTAGACCTCATCTAGGGATTAAACAATAATAATGATTAGTAACATGATACGCAGCGGAATAAACAAACATCATTATTATTGCTAACAAGGTTTCTTCGTCATCATCTCTACTCTAACATACACCATAAGCCAATAGCCCCAATACTACGTGATCAAGTGTAGTACGGTTACTCAACAATAACAGGGATCAATGATCCTTGAGGCTAATACCTAACACAAACACTAGGCGTCTAACACAAAACCTACGCCTAGGTTTACACACATGTTTCCTGTTTTTACATTGTGACACATATAAAACCTGTACCCTATGTCTCTTTATATAATAGAGACATTAGGGTTTAAAAAATACTACGAAGGACTAAATTGTAATAACTTCTTTGTAAAGCAAGTCCCTTGTCTTTTGCATTCTTCACTCTGTCATCATAAGTCCTTCATCTTTCATATGTTTTGTCTTATTAACTCAAATGTAATTCCCAACAATCTTCCCCTAGTTGATATGACAAAACTAATTAAGCACAAACTTCCCCTGAAGCTAACATATATGAAAGATAACGACTTCCCCTTAATCCATGCTATACCACCAAGGATCTTCACATTGCAATCTTCTATGAAAATATTCTTCCCCTTTTTGTCATCATCAAATAGGGGACAAATATAAGCAACCTTGATCTTCACAACCACGAATCAATATTACACAACCAATCAATCTTTCCAATGTTTCAAAGTCGCCCACCATTAAGTTTTCCGCATCTATAAATGTACTTGAAACAATAGAAATCAAAACTAGCAGTAGTAATATCAACTAGCAGTAGAAAAACCTTGATTTTCATAATCACCAACCAGTACCATACATCCAATTTAGTCCTTTAATGTCTTGAATTACCCACCATTAAGAAAACCAAAACGCTTACTTATTAAATGAACTCAAGACATAAAAATCCCAAATCTTCAGTAAGAATACCAACGAATAATCATGAAAACCTTCACCTTGATGTAGCACATAAATGGTTAATCATTTTAACAATAAGCTTCCCCTGAAACCCAGATGTTAACCATTTGTTGAATCTTCAATTCTATAGACTCTATGTAATGAATACTGATGAAGAAAACTAAGTATTACCAATTTGATGCTGAAGTAGAATAACCCAAACTTGTATCTTATATCTTGTACTAAAACTGACTTCGAACGTATACTTAACGTATAGGGAGATCGCAATCTCTTGACAATTAACACTGAGCACAATAACGTAACTCCTTTAAGTGTTTGTCAATTCGTAGTTACTTGAACGCACGAACAAGTTATCTTTAAACGTAATGGGGCCGTTTAAGATATGATAAGAACACGCATCTAAGAAACTCCACTTCATCTTCAAATAAGTGATAAACAAACGTCTTCATAAATAACCATGTAATTAACTTTGAATATTTTAAGAACATAAACCAAAACTCCGTTGTATTTCTTCTATGTGTGTGTCACAAATAAATCGAAGATCCATAACCAATCTCTTGTGTGTCGTCCAAACTCATCATAGAACAAAGCCATATAATCTGCTATTTCAAAAACATACTATTCTTGAATCTGTTTGAAATTCAGTGAACATAGGTTCAAGAACAGTCACAAGTGTGTTGACCTGCTGAATAACAATATTATAGCAAAACAAGAACCTTGTGTAGACCTTTGTCCATTGAATCCCATGTATGTTTTATCCTGTCCAAACCATGACAGTAGCATCTAGTAGTACTGTCACACCCTGAATTTACCTGTTATGGGCAGCGGATTTGAATACCCGGGTGTAACTTTCATGGCATCTCATCACAAGATTATATTGAACGACCTAAAGTGTCGTTTAGAAAATACACGTTTGATCATAAATAAAATCAGAGTTTACAAAACAAAGTTGGCAAATGCAGGCTTATTCCGCTCAAGCTTCGGGGGTCATGGAGCTTAGAGGCTATTGTACATTATTTATTGTGGGACTGTATGTCATACCTTTTTTTACTTGTGCCTATCGTATATCATTTACTTTACATGTAAACGATATGATTTCTCACAAAACGATTATGTTGACCGGTTTTAGCAATGTATTATTCACGGTAATTAAATCAGCTTATGTGGAAATGCATATCGGACCATCATTTTTTTGAAGTCGGCTGGGGGCGACTTGTATCACTTTCCTTTATGCACTTATGTAGACGTTTGATCAATGTATGACTTGTGTTTAAAAACTTGCCAACAAACTTGGGAAC
>LBNU01021773.1:1375-12674 GCA_014162995.1 Artemisia annua
AGTTGTCTCAAACCGACGGGCCAAACTTCAAAGTTAATGGTCATAGACGGAAGCATTACTTTGGAGGGGACATACCATCGATGGTTGTCCCGGATCTCCAAACCGTCCCCATGGACCAATGAATGCGGGGATCGAGTCAAGCTAGCGACTCGGTGAACAAAAACAGTAGCATTGCATGGGTTTTCACCCATGATTCTGATTTCTTCCTATTTTCTAACACAAGTGTGGGGGAGTTGCCCCTACTTTTCAAAAAAAAATAAAAATAAAAAATAAAAAAAAATCATCATCATTTTTAAAAGAAGTGATAGCTTCTATTTAAGAAGTTTTGGCTATTTAACTCATTTCTTTTAACTATGATGTTCCCACACTTGCCCAAATCTAAATTTTTACGTTTTAAGTATCGGCATAATAGTCGGGACTTTGAATATTGAGGGCAATATTCATTTCTAAGTGTGGGGGAGGGAATTTTGGCAAATTTGATCAATTGTGTACCTTTTTAGAGCCATATTCCCTCATTTTGGCTAAATTTTTTTTGGAAAGTGCTTTGCACTAATGAAATAAATGGTAATCAATCCACCATGTCTAGCACACATAAGGGTTGGCTAATCCTGGAGCAAACGGCTCTAGGTAAAGATATCTCAAATCCGTTGAAGGCTGGCAATTTGCCGAAAATTGTATGGTGCTCAACTCACCATATCTTCGGTTAAGAGTTGACTAGCCCGCAAGATTATGGCTTGTGGTAAAGGCGTTGGAAAACCATAATTGGTAATCAACTCACCAAGATGTTGACTGTGTCCATCAAGAGTTGGCTAGTCCAAAAGCAAACGGCTTTTGGTAAAGACAAATCAAATCCGTTTAAAGCTTGTGGTTTGCTCAAAATCATATGGTTATCAGTGTACCATAGTTCTTACTTGAACTAAAACATTTGGCTACTCTAGAAGTAATGGCTTTTGGTAAAGAGACTTCAAATCCATTAATTTCATAAAAGATTGCTAGGGACTAGCAATGGTTTAGTGTGGGGGATTGATGAGTGTGCAAATACTCATCATTTTTTGTCAATATAAACTGCAAAAACATCTGAAAACACTCAAATATACATCAAAATACAGAAAATATCCCAAAGATCGTGTTTTATATGTTTTAGATGCAAAATGATTAAAAACAGATGAAAACTGAAAAAAGTTTGCATAATTGGCAGTTTCAGTCCCCCAACTTTCAAAACTTGGCAAAATTAGTCCCTGAGCATTTATTTTGAGAGAAAAGTCAAACCAAGTTCTTAAAAGTCAAAAGTTATNAGATTTCTCATAAGCTTGGAAGCCAAGTAGGTTTTACCCCCACACTTATGTCATAATTTGAAATACTTGGTATTTGTTGCTTATATTTGTTTCATTCTGTTGAATTAAGTATTTTATAACATATTAGGAGTAGATTAGTAGCAATTTTATGTTACTTTAATAGTTTGCTTTAGAAATTGTTGAAAACAGTTAGAATAGGGAGTGTTTGGTATTGCTGTTTGTATCTTGTTGTTGTTGTTATTTGTGGTTTAATCTTGCTTAGACTAATCACTTAGGCAGTAATCAACTCCAAACAAACTTTACCTTGTTCAATTTTACAAAGAAAGTCAAAAGTACATGCTCATTTCTTTAACAGTCCAACTGTTGTGAATTTTGGTTTCCAAGATCTTGCATTCACTTTAAATTTAGTCTAGGTAGCCTAATTTAGCTTTATTTAAGTTTCATTTACCATTATTAATCAGAAGTTATCAAACAAATCTCACCAAAGTCAATTAGTTCATAACTTTCAAAAGTCAAATTTTTATGTAACTGTGAAATGGGACATATTTTAAGATCTTGCATAGTGTTTAATATGCATTGGAAATGAAATATTCTTGTTGTTATATGTTAATTGGTTGCTGATGCACCCAAATCAAAAAGAAATTTCCAAATTGAAGCTCATTTGCTTGGTGTAATTTGATCCCAAAGTGACCTATTCGAACCAAATCTGCCCTGCACCCAGCATAAGGCAGTTTTGACCCATTTTCATTAGGCCACAACTTGTTTATTTCTTGAGCTTTTGACCTGATCTTTGGTGCTTTGTGATGGTTGTTAGGCTATTTTGTTAGATCCACCCTGTGTTTGCACTGCTATGCTTGTTTACTAGCTTATTTTGTGCCCATAGGTCACCCATTTGGACTGTTCATCCCCTGCTACCAGACTTGGGACAAACTTCAAAAGGGTTTAGTTTGGTCAATTCTTGACCAATAGGAGTGATTCTTGTTGCTTTGTACTCCCCCTATGTAGTGTTTGAGATTGCTCCTTTAGTTTTCATTTTCCTGCTTATTCAAGTGCTTATTTAAGTCCCTATTTTGGTTTCTTTTGCATTGCTGCTGCTGCTACTTAGTTGTGTTCTTGTTTGATCTTGCTGAATTTTTTGGTATTTGATTTTGTTGAATCTTGTTGTTTTTGTTACTGGTTGTTTATTTTGTAGTTGTTTTTTGTGTTTGTAATAGATTTTGTTTTTGGCTTATTGGCTTATTTGGTCAAGTGTGTTGTGGACAAAATTTTACAAAACAAAAACTTTGTATCTGTTAGGGATTTGGATTTGGAATGAAATCTGTTTGAGTTGTGTTTGTAAAAATCTGTTTTCATAAGCAACTTGTGTTTGTGATTAAGTGTTGTGAAAAAGAAAAAAAAAAGATAAACCTTGAACAAAAAGTAAGGCCTAGGGTTCGAACCCAGGACCTCACCTCACACAGACACACAACACAACAACACACTGCCAACTGCCCTTGGGTCTTGTTTTAGTTAAACCATGCATCATTAATTATTAACATAGTCTTGTCTGCTTAGCTTATTTATCCTTTCTGTAATTAAACTGCTTATTGTATGCTTATTTTGAATTGTACCCAGCTCTTTTATATTTTTCCTAGGCTCTTATTCACTTGTAGTATTTGCTAAAATAATTTCAGATTTATTAGGTTAGTTTTAGTATTTAGTTTGAATTAATTAGTTTAAATTTGTTTTTAATTCATAATAATTAGAATTTTTATTAAATAATTAATTTTCTTTTTTCCAAAATTTTCTTTTGTCTTTTAGTGCGTTAGAAAATTGTTTTTATACCCGTAGGATCTTCCTTGCTTAGATTTCACGTTTTTATTTGTACGTTGACGTTTATCTTAAATTTTGCAGTGCAAATAAACAGTTAAACACAAAATCCTAAGGGCTATGGATTAAAACTAAGGGCATCACAAAATCCTGAAGGGATCAAAAGGTTAACGGAAAACAAGGGAAATCCAACTAAATAAAAGTAAATGCAATCAATTAAAACATAAAAACAATTAAATTGCATATTGTTTTGGTTTATTGGAAAGAGTTGGTTTGTATGTTCTAAAATTAGAGTAAGGAAAACGCTTCGAAAGGTAAGTGTGGAGCAACCCCTACGACCCGGAAAATCACTTCCCGGTCTCACAAATATCACATTGCACGAGTTTACGAGGTAATCTTTTTCCTAAAAGGTTTACTTGTATTTCTCCACGTCTTGTTGTCACTCACGATAACATTGACCTCACTTGTTGATATTTTTGAATACTTATTGTTTTACACACCAAAACACAACGAATCATCTACGCACATCCGCCAACTGCCATCGCTCTTTTTAACCATGACTGGGTTAGACAGCCAGTCATGGTAGTAGACTTCTCGCATGATACCTGCGTCCACTAGCTTATGTACTTCCTCCAAGATGGCTTTCGCACGCTCTGGTGCTTGGCCGCGCTTCTTCTGCCTTATTGGTGGATATCCTTGTCGGATGTGCAACTTGTGTTCTGAGATTGACCGAGGTACGCCAGTCATGTGCCTTGGCTCCCATGCGAAGACATCCAGATTCTTTTGCAAAAGTGCGCACACGGCTGTTTTTCCTTTGTCTGACAGCGAGCCCCCAAGTGATACCTGTTGTTCAGGGTAATCGGGGTGAATTGCTACTTTTATGTTCGGTATCTTGGCTGCGCCATGTTCTGGAGCGTGTGTCGTTTCACATGTAACCGTGTTACATTCTTCAGGTGGCACAGCGTTATTGTAGAGGGTGACGATGCCACCTTCTACTGGGAATTTGAGCATCCCATGTGCTGTGGATGGCACTGCGCGCAGGGCTGATATTCCCGATCTTCCGATAATGCCATTGTATGGCGAGGGAGACCTAATCACCATAAAGTTCATCCACGCTTTTGTGGAGTGCTCCTTATTACCGACCCTAACTAGCAGCCGTAGTTGTCCTATTGGCCATATCTTTTCTCCTGTAAAGCCCGTTAATGATGTTGCGGCGGGGACTAGCTGGCTTTGTATCTCGGGTCGTAATCTCTTGAAACAATGTTCGTACATTATCTCTTCGGATGCTCCTCCATCAACGTACATACGGTGGATGTCGTGACCCCCCGCATTTATTTCGATGATGAGTGGCTCCACCACTGCGTTGTCCGCAGTCAAAGTGGGAAAAGAGATTTCATAACCGGAAGAAAACCTTTGGCTGACTTTTTGCTTGACTTTGCATTGCCATGATTGTATCATGTATATTGTGTCAGCTTTATCTTTAGGTGCTTCCTTTTTATCCACGGTCTTTTGTCTATCTTTCCTATCTTTGATGTTCTTTACTAAGTGGTCCATCCTGCCCTCTTTCACTAATTTGTCAATTAGTTGGCTCAATTGGACGTACTCATTTGTGGTGTGGCCCTTCTGTCCGTGATATTCACAATATCCATTCCATGTGCGCTTTCCTTCTGGGGTGCGAATTGGTGGGGGTTTAGGGAAGTTTGCGCCTTCTGTTGCAAATATATCTCTTGGAGTTTTTATCAACGGGGTATACTTGTCGTTTCCCCGTGTGCCTCCATCGTTGCGATAGTTTTTATTGCGATTACCGTTCTGGTCATTGGATTGTCTCCTTGACTGTTCTTGCGGTCTGTAATTCGAGTATCCTTTTTTGCTATCTGCGGCGGCAGCTTCACCTTGGACGAAGGACCTTGTGCGCTTCATTAGTTCATCAAAGGTTTGGGGAACCTTATCATTTAATATCTTAATGAGCTCTAGGTTATTAATCCCATTCATGAACCCTGAAATTTTTAGTACTTCAGGACACGCTTTGACGTGTATACATTCATCCTTAAAGCGCTCCATGTAAGCACTCGTTGATTCCCCTTGGCGCTGTTTTACTCTTGCCAATTCCACAGGGTTTTTGGCGCACTTCTTTCTCTGAGTGAAATTCAAGCGGAATGCTTTTCGCAACTCTTCAAACCCGTTTATGCTTCTTCGTGGAAGCTTGCTAAACCAGGTTCGCGCATTCCCCACTAATGTGGAGTTGAACATATGGCACCACACAGGTTGTGGCCAATTTTCGATAGTAGCTGCGGATTTGAAATTTTTTAGGTGGTCATCAGGATCACCCGTTCCATCATATGTTTTAACATTTGCGGGCATGCGCCTTTTCTTGTGATCCGAATAATCACTGATGCGTCGTGTGAATGCATCAATCTTTTGGCGACGCCAAGGAAGAGATATATCTTCGTCTTCTTCCTCGCGATGTCTTCCTCTGGACTTCCAGTGTCCTGTCTCTTTGTCCTCGTTGTCCGAGGAGTCAATTGAGGAAGAGCCGTCCCTTTTGCGGCGCTTGCGCCGTTTTTCCTCAGAGTCTGAGCTTGAGGGGCTTTCGCTTGGGGAAATTTGTCTCCCCCGTCTATCATGAACTCTTCTGCTTCCAGACCTTGAAGAGCTCTCGCTCGGTGAGCGTTGCTGTCCAAGTCTATCTTGGATTCTGCGATTACCAAGTCTAGCGTGGACACTGGTACGCCTCTCATTGTCTTCATAATCCTCCGAGTATTGTGAGTCGGATGTTGTACCAAGTCTAGCGTGGACATTGGTACGCCTCTCATTGTTTTCGCGCTCCTGGTAGCGCGATGGGGATGTTTCGTTAAAATTAAGCCGAGCTTGTAGGCTCTGACTTGACCTTCTTCTTGCCTCCTCTTGCATGAGGTTAGTTAAGGTTTCGTAATTTTGAGATACAAAATTACTTAGCGTTAACTCAGGCGTATCCTCCTCCAGCGCAACGATCTCTGCTTCCGTATTAGGCCCCCTATCCCGGTTAGGCGCGCCTGGCGGCACAGTGTTGTCCACGTTGGGTGCCGTTTGATGGGGGGTATTGAAGAGAGTGCGCTGAAGTTCTTCAGTGCTTGGGACCACCGTAGTGGTCTGGGTGGTCCCTGCGGGCAATTCTACCGTTGGGAGAATTAGGGTTGGGCCCGATGCTTGATGACCAGGCACGCTGGTTGTCCCAGAGGCCTGCCTAGAGGTTGAATCTTGGTGGTTCTTCCTTGTGGGGTCACCACGTGTTTTTTCCAACTGCGGAGTCCGCTGGCCTGAGTTTTTGTGTTTCGTCATTCTAGTTCTTAGTGTAGGGTCCCACGGATGGCGCCACTTGTTGATACAAAAGTTGGGCGTTCCTTGTTTGGGTTCCTGTTCTCGTACCAATTAGATCTTAATGCTTGAGACCTGCGCATTAAGAGAGCAAACAAACACCGTTAGGCTTATCGTGGGATTGTCTCCCACGATTATCCTCCGGCGTGAGAGTAAGTAATCGATTTAGGGTTATGTGAAGAGTTAGGGTTGTAAGTCGTACCTTTAACGAGAGCTATGATACCCTATATATATATACACACGAAACCTTATCAGTTTCGTGTTCCTCACTCTTCGGCGTATCCGCCGATATCGGATATTCGATATATATCTCCTTAATAGGAGATATCCTTTATCTAATCCATAAAAAACTTTGGGTTTGGGCCTCGTGAGCCCAAACCGTTATCATAGTAGCCCACACGTGGTGGGCTTAAATGTTAGTAACGTCTAATGCTCGGGTTCGTGACCCGAGTATATACTATACGTCATCATACCGCAAACTAACATTAATCCTTACTGAGAGACAAAAGGTTAAGCAAAAAACATCCTTGAGGTGGATAGTTTTTTATTGACTTTTAGAAATGTTTTTGGACCGACTTACATAGATCATAAATGAGAGAGTTGATTTTCGTTACACTCTATATCTTTCAATAATATAATTCATGACAATGTTATGCAGACTGTATGGTCTCAACCAGGATGATCATACCACACATACACATTTGGCTAGGGTTGTTCATAATTCGGGTAATATTCAGAGGAATCGAAAATCAAACGAAACCGAAGTAAAACCCAATCGAATTTGTAAATCAGTTTTTGAGACAAACCGAATAAATATTCGATTTTGTTTTTGGCAAAACGTCAATCGAAACGAAAACGGAATTCATATAAACATTATTTTTTATATGTTTATTTAAATAAAAAATCATAAATTCTTTTACTAATACAAATTTAAGAATTTTTAAGTTTGTAAATCTTTTATATTGTTAGTATTGTATCTCTTTCATTATGTATTTAAGTATATATTGACTACGTTTTAAAAACATATACATCTCAGTTGAGTTTAATCCACTTTAAATTTGATTTAGTTCAGATTTAACAAAAACAAAAATTCAACCTGAATAACCGAACAACTCGAAACTGAACAGATGAATACCCAGGCATTTGACGGTTTATAAGAGGAAAAAAAAAAAAAAAAAAAAAAAAAAAAAAAAAAAGTCTTGGCTCGACTAAAATTATACTTTAATATAGTTATTGATGTTTTTAAATTTGATTTAAGGTCATGAGGTATTATAAACTCGTGTGTATGTGCGAATGTGGCCGCCGAAGTATGAAACAAATTTCTCGAGTCGTGACTCGTGACTGCTAGTGCACTAATCTTGAAAATTCCCAAAGAATATTCTTCTAGAACAAAAGTATCTAGAACCAAAAGTATCAATCGTTTTCTCACCAATATTAGCGAAATAAGCTCATTTTAGTGCCTCTCTTTATTTTTATTTAATTAGTTTTACTTCGGCATATTCGTTTCATTAAACTGCAAGTTGTCCCGACTTTATAATTGTTAATAATTACGAAGAAAACAAATGGCATGACTTATGATGCATTGCTTGCGCATCTTTACAGCAACGATAAAATGGTGTGTAAACTTATAGTGTTTAATTTAATGAATTGTTGTCCACTTTTACTTATCTTTAGTACTTACAAACAATTTTGCTTATTTTTTTGATAAAAACTTAAAACTGACTAAAGTTGATTCCTCAAAATACCCTTTAAAATAGTTAACTGATATAAAACTTAAATATAAAATTGTAATACACGGTTGCGAATGAAAAAAAACGTTCATCTTGGATTCTCTTCTTAAAAAAAATTTCTATCAATTGATCCCTATTCATTCGGTTTAAACCATAATGAAGACATTTTATTAATGAAAACTTTCAAGACCTTTTTAATATCCCTTAAAATAAATTAATTAATTAAATTTTAAATGTCGCTCGCGGATGAACAGATTCTACACGATTTAAACAATAATGAAGACCTTTTACTAATGAAAACTTCAAATACCTTTTGATAGAATGCGCGGTTTACAATATAAAATTAACAACAGGTTATGAGTATATGACTAAATAATGTCAAGTGAAACTTCAAAAACTTATTAATATCCATTAATGCTTCTTCTTAAACTTTAATCAATGGCAACTTGTAATGCAAATTAAAACTTTTCTAAGCACATTTTTTTTGTCATCTGAGATGCATTAATATCGTGTCTTAGAAAATCAACATATAAGGCACAAATGCATCGTGTCTTAGAAAATCAACATATAAGGCACAAATGCTATAAATTGGTTTTTAATGCCAAATAAAAGCTTTTTATTGGTTTATAATTTTGAACCACACAATTCTGTTTTTTATATTTAATAGTTTCCAAAAAAATTATTTTAATTTCTATTATATAAACACCATAATCTTCTTCTTACCCTTATGGTAATTCATAGTTAAATTGATGGAAATGAATTTTAAAATGCCTTTGACATAATAACAACATCCGCTACTAAATTAAGTTTAAACATTGTTTAATTTTCAAACTTTTATCATTTTTTGTTTCTAACACATATACTTTTTTTCTCACAACGACGTAAGGTTACTATATTGTTATAAGAAATGTAGTTGCTGCTAGAGAACGTGAAGAATTGGATATTAGGAATTATCAACTATTTGTTGAATCATGTTGTTTAGACTTTAGAGGATCATGGGCATGTTTATGGATCTTCTCAATGAATCTTTGTAAATATTTATAAGTTTTGCGCTAATATGTTTTTTACATTTAAAACAAACAAACGAACAAACAAAAAACTATCAATCTTTGTTAACATAAGAAGGAAATACTATACGTACTGCTTCGTATTTGTTTAATATAGCACTTTTATTGATTGTATCATCAACAGGCATAAGAAACTCCGCTGTTAAGGATGTCTTTTCAAATGTTTAGTTGTATTATCAAACTTTGTGATCTGGATATATTTATACATGCTCCATTGACGTCAGTGTCGTCTCTGAGTTTATAGAGGCCCTGTGCATAATACAGTTTAATAATAAAGACAATGCCTAAAATAGAAAGTAAATAATTTTCTAAAGAGATAAAATGATAAATACCCGTTTTGGAAGTGCATCGGCTAGTATTTTCTAATGCAACTTTTTAAATCAAATACGTGTAGTTACTTTTATAGAATATATATACATATCATATAAAAAATTTGAGCCCCGTATAATTTGGAGGCCATGTGCAATAACACACCTCGCACACCCTCATAAACGGTTATGTTTTATATTAGTCAAGAGTAGATCTTGAAAAACATATTTAACTTTGTGATCCGGGTATATTTATGCTGATATTAGTCAAGAGTGGATCTTGAATAACATATTTGCTAAAAGGTCCTCAAACCACGTAAATTTGACCGACCGATGTGCGCTCCAAATAGACCCGTCGGTTGGAATGGGGTACAATAATACACACATTGACACACATAAGCTTGAAACGCTACCACCGAACACTCTTGAACTGATATGAAAATTATTTGGCGTTGCCACTATGCACATTACCTTATTACCTTTAAACCACACCTATAAGAGCATTCGGTATCGTTTGAATTAACACGCAAAATGCAATGTTTTGGGACGAATGGCACGCCAAAATCATACCACCAAAAATGCCAAAGTCCAGCCAATTGATTCTCAGCCAGTTGAATGGCTCACGCCAAAAAGGGAAATTGACCATTTACTTTTTTTTTTCTTTCTATTTTTTTAATGTATTGTGAGCGAGTGGGTATTTTTAGTGAGGTATTTTGTGGGACTCAATAACATGTTAGTAGTGTGTTATGAAGGGGGTGTTTGAGTGATTGGTGTGTTATTGAGGAGAAGATGATGTGGCGCTGAGTTGGCATACTGATAACGTGTTAAACGTAGAGCTCTAAGAGAAACGCGCACACATATTAACGCATCAAGATATAATCGAAAACTATACAACGCAACCGCTGGTACGATACTCGGCAAATCATTTTATGTAAAAGATCCAATAATTTACCGGTTACAAGCATAAATGCACATGTAGTAACATGTATTTGCATATTTTTAATTATTGTTTTATTTTTATGAATGGGTTATAATATAGACGTATTATAATCTAATATTCTGATGTACATCATTCATCACTACCCACGCAACTATCAATTAGTCCAAGATCAGTGTTCACTATGTTTATATTAATGATAAAAACTACTAGTGAGTTTAGTCAACATCCCAAGTATAAGTGAACCTGATTATAACCCACTTTTTCTAGTTAAAACATTTTCTTAAAAATATTGAAAGCCATTCATAACATTTTTCAAATACAACCTCTAAAATATGAAATCGCCCTTTGGTGTCATCCAACATCAGTTTCATATTTCTACAAGTAACTGATATATGATGTTGTCATCAACCATGCCTAGTTTCCATTGTTGCAATAATAGACATGTATAATGCTCAAAGTCTGTCACTAATTAAAGTCATACATATGTTTGACTTTTTGGGTATAAATAAATCTTCCCATCTAAGGTAAACCAATATTCCCCGACTTTGTGGTACCTGTAAAGAGATCATAGATGTATTGAAGAAGTTGCTCAAAGAACATTTGCTTAGCTTAAAATTTATTTATTACTCCAAAGACAAATCTTAAAATGATATCAAGCAAAGAATAAAGCTTAACATCTTTAGATAATTCTATCTAAGTATATATATATATATATATATATATATATATATATATATATATATATATATATATATATATATATATATATATATATATATATATATATATATATATA
>LBNU01021773.1:32360-61243 GCA_014162995.1 Artemisia annua
AAGTAGACTCGGTGAAAAGATGCGGATACTTGCGTCGCATTTGGTCCTCCCGTTCCCAAGTAAACTCGGGACCTCTACGAGAATTCCAGCGAACCTTCACGATAGGAATTCGACTTTGCTTCAATCGTTTGACCTCACGGTCCATGATCTCTGCGGGTTCCTCCACAAAGTTAAGCTTGTCATCGAGTTGAATCTCTTCTAACGGAATTACGGAAGACTCATCCGAAAGACATTTCTTGAGGTTTGAGGCATGAAACGTGTTATGCACATTGCTGAGTTCTGGCGGAAGTTCAAGTCTATATGCTACCGGACCAATCCTTTCCAGAATCTTGAATGGTCCAATGTATCTCAGGTTTAACTTCCCGCGTTTTCCGAATCGTATTACGCCTTTCCAAGGCGAGACCTTCAACATGACTTTGTTTCCAACCTGAAATTCTAATGGTTTGCGTCGAACATCTGCGTAGCTTTTCTGTCGGCTTCTAGCTGCTTCGAGCCTCTCTCGAATCTGAACAATCTTCTTGGTTGTGTCTCGCACCAACTCCGGACCAGTACATTGTACGTCACCAACTTCGGCCCAACAGACTGGTGAACGACACTTACGACCATAAAGTGCCTCGAATGGTGCTGCTTTTATGCTAGAATGGTAGCTGTTGTTGTAAGAAAACTCAATCAATGGCAAATGGTTAGCCCAACCATTTCCAAAGTCAATCACACATGCCCTAAGCATGTCCCCTAATGTTTGAATCGTTCTCTCACTTTGGCCATCGGTCTGAGGATGGTAGGCAGTGCTCATGTCCAACTTGGATCCAAAAGAATCTTGTAATGATCGCCAAAAGTTTGAAGTAAAACGACTATCTCTGTCGGATATGATGGAAACTGGTGCACCGTGTCTAGAGACTATTTCCTTGACATAAAGTCTAGCGAGCTGATCCATGGAATAAGTCTCTCTAATTGGTATGAAGTGAGCTGATTTGGTGAGACGATCTACTATCACCCAAATAGCATCGTAACCACCTGATGTCTTGGGAAGCTTAGTGACAAAGTCCATTGTAATACGTTCCCATTTCCATTGCGGAATCTCCGGTTGTTGAAGTAACCCTGACGGCTTCTGGTACTCGGCTTTCACTTTAGCACAAGTAAGGCATTTGCTAACATACTTAGCTATTTCTGCTTTCATATCTGGCCACCAATAAAGTTTCTTGAGATCCTGATACATCTTATCAGAACCCGGATGAATAGAGTACTTCGACTTGTGTGATTCATGCATGATCAACTCTCGTACTCCACCATAGAGAGGTATCCAACTTCTGTCCTTGAAGCATAGTACTCCATCTGACCTTTTCACAAAACCATTCTTGTTCTCGGGCATGCCATAAATCTTCTCATGTGGTCGGTTCTCTTCCTTGAGTGCCTCAATCTGAGCCTCTAGGATTTTTGATGGCAATGGTGAAGTGATTGTCATTCCCAATGACCTGACTTTCAATGGCTTAAGTCGTTCCTTTCGGCTAAGTGCATCCGCTACAACATTAGCTTTTCCCGGGTGATATCGAATCTCACAATCGTAATCACTAAGCAACTCTAACCAACGACGTTGCCTCATATTGAGTTCCTTCTGATCAAGTATATATTGTAAGCTCTTGTGATCGGTGAATACCACGCACTTGGTACCATACAGATAGTGTCTCCAAATCTTGAGTGCGAAAACTACAGCACCCAATTCCAAGTCGTGTGTAGTGTAATTCTTCTCGTGTGTCTTAAGCTGTCGTGATGCATAAGCAATCACCTTCTCGTTTTGCATCAACACGGCTCCAAGCCCTTTGTGTGATGCATCGCAATACACCACGAAGTTCTCAATCCCTTCAGGCAATGCTAAAATCGGTGCGCTACACAGTTTCTGTTTCAACAACTGAAAAGCGGACTCTTGCTTCTCTCCCCATTCATACTTTTGGTTCTTTTGAGTCAACTTGGTCAGCGGCTTAGCTACCTTGGAAAACCCTTCAATGAATCTTCTGTAATATCCGGCAAGTCCTAAGAATTGTCGGATCTCTGTAGGAGACTTGGGCGTAGCCCAATCTTTAACCGCCTCGATCTTTGCTGGGTCAACTTGTAATCCTTGACTATCAATGACATGGCCAAGGAATTGAACTCTTCGTATCCAAAAATCACACTTTGAAAATTTGGCATACAATTGCTCCTTCTTGAGTAGTTCTAGAATCGTTCTGAGGTGTTCTTCATGCTCTTGCCTACTCTTGGAATAAATCAAGATGTCGTCGATAAATACAATCACAAACTTGTCAAGATACGGTTTGCACACCCTATTCATGAGGTCCATGAATACCGCAGGTGCATTGGTTAATCCGAACGGCATTACTTGAAACTCATAATGACCATAACGCGTTCTAAATGCCGTCTTCGGGACATCCTCCTCCCGAACTCGAAGTTGATGGTAACCGGATCTTAAATCGATCTTGGAGTAATAACTGGAACCTTGTAGTTGATCGAACAAGTCGTCGATCCTTGGAAGTGGATAACGATTCTTCACCGTTAACTTGTTCAACTCACGATAGTCGATGCACATCCGAAAAGATCCATCCTTCTTCTTCACAAATAAAACCGGTGCTCCCCAAGGCGAGGAACTCGGTCTTATGAATCCTTTGTCCAATAGTTCTTGCAATTGATTCGACAATTCTTGCATCTCGGATGGTGCTAAACGATACGGTGCCCGCGCAACAGGTGCGGCTCCTGGCACTAAGTCGATCTGAAACTCAACTTGGCGAGTAGGTGGAAGTCCAGGTAATTCTTCCGGAAAGACTTCTGGAAAATCTCTAACAATCGGCACATCTTCAAGTCGTTTCTCATCCGACTTCTTTTCCGTAATATGAGCCAAGAATGCATAACAACCCTTCTTAATGTACTTCTCAGTCTTGATGCATGATATGATGCTAAGTCTAGTCCCACTTCGTTCTCCACGAATCACTAAAGTTTCACCGTCATAAGGAAGATGCACAACCTTCTCATCACAAATAATTCTCGCACGATGTCGGGACAACCAATCCATACCGATGACGATGTCGAAACTTCCTAGTTCTACGGGCATGAGGTCTATATTGAATGGATGGTTCAGGAAATTGATAGTGCAACCACGGATAACGGTGTTGGTGCTAACTAAAGACCCATTAGCTAGTTCGACATGATATGAAATGTCCAATGTGGTTGGTTCAATGTTGAGTAAAGGTGCAAATGCAAGAGAAACAAAACTTCTATCGGCTCCTGAATCAAATAAAATGGATGCATAACGATTATTAACGAGGAACGTACCCGTGACAACATTCGGGTCCTCTCTGACTTCATCTCCTCCCATGACATAAGCTCTCCCTCGAGCCGTCCCACCTTGGTTTCCTGTTCCTTGATTCCTTCCCTTTGGACAATTATTCCTGAAGTGTCCAACTTCTCCACAACCAAAGCATGTTGCTGGAGGATTCGGATTATTCCCCACACGTGGAGCTTTGCATCCCCTAGCCGAATGACCGACTTTTCCACAATTATCACAAGGCCTTGGGCAATCTCCAGGGTTATGATGAGTTTGGCACTTGTTACACTTAGGCAAAATACCATTGTATCCCTTCTTCTCAGTTGGACCCGCAGCATAGGCCCTTGCCGTTTCTTGTCTTTTGGGTGGTGGTGGGATAGCATTACCAGTTTGATTGTTGTCCAACTTCCTCTTGTTGTTGTTGTTGTTACGGTTTGGATTGTTGTTTCGGTTGTTGGAGTAGTTGTTGGTATTCCGATTGTTGGTGTAGTTTCGGTTGTTGTTGTAGTTGGTGTTGTAAGAACGGTTGTTGGTGTTGTTGACAGTAGACTTACCCTTTAACACTTGTACCATAAGTTTCTGAGTTATCCGAATTGCTTCATCCATTGTTTGAGGGTCAAAGGAAATCACATCCCCACGGATGCTCTCGGGCAAACCTCCAATGAAATTTTCCAACATTTTCTCAAGATCGGGAACCATTGTTGGGCACAGCGCCGCCAACTCTTGAAACCTCCTGATGTAGGTCTCGGTGTCATCACCTTTGGTTTTCAGCTCATAGAATTCCGTTTCCAACTTTTGTATCTCAGTGCGAGGACAAAACTTCTTTGTCATCATTCCCTTGAATTGATCCCAAGTGAGCTTGTAGGCATTTTCCATACCAATCGGTTGAACATAAGAATTCCACCAAGACATAGCTTCATCCAAAAGCATAGCAGTAGCAAACTTTACCTTGCTGTCCTCAGGACAGTTGCACATGTGGAACACATTCTCAGTCTTTTCAAACCAGCGAATCAAACCGATCGCTCCTTCAGTGCCCTTAAACTTGATAGGGTCACCAGTCTTAAAGTCCTTGTAGGTGCATTCACGCCTATTAGCAGGTGGTTCAGCCGTACCTGACTGTGAAGCGGCATCAGCAGCTCTTGCAGCTACCTCAGCTCTCTCGATAGCTAAGGCTTCGGCTATGCTATCCTTAACCAGTTTCCGAATAGCAGCTTGCGACATGGCCGGGGCGGCCGATGCAGCCTTTTCTTTTCTTGGTGGCATGTTTCTGATCAATCACAATGGAACACAACAATGAGAAATCATACTAAAAATGATCATTGTAAAAAAAAAAAAACACAACCACAACATGTATATATATATCCACAGCAAGTACAAACACAACCACGACATGTATAACCACGACATGTAACCACGACATGTAACCACAACATGTAACCACAACATGTATAACCACAACATGTATAACCACAACATGTAACCACAACATGTATAAATACAACCACGACATGGATAAATACAACCACGACATGTATAAATACAACCACGACATGTATAAATACAACCACAATAAGGAGCAACCACGAAACATCATAAATATAATCACAACACATGAATATAATACATGAAAATTTCGGCCTACATGGACCGATATCATAAATAGCACAACCATTCCAACATAGTAGAGTCATACTTGATACATTTGTTTGTTACAACAACCAAAATACAACAAGTTCTGTAACTATGTCCCACACCTCGGGACTAGGAAATAGTAAAAGCTAATATAACATAAGTCTATATATGACTAGGCACCTCCGGGTGCTCCCGATCCTCCAGGTCCACCTCTAAGGCGGCGGATCTCCCTATCCATCATGGCAACCATCTCCTCCAAATGATCAATGCGAAGCTGACGAACAGCCTCCCTACTCTCCGAAACATATAACCTCTCCCTAAGCAATGCTAAGTCCTGAGCCTGACGCCCCTGTGCATCCTGAGTCATCTCAGCCCTGTCCCGAATCTCGGGCAACTCATCTCTCAACTGGTCAATCGACACAAGCATCTCCTTCTGTCGCGCCTCTAAACCCTGATACGATACGTCGATGCCAACCCTACCTAAAGTCAGACCCTCCACGTCCTCCTCAACTACCTCTAGTCGAGTGGTAAGAATCTCGTCTACTCGGTATCCCAACCTATCCATCTGCTCCTGCTGAGCACTAAGCTGGGCCTCTAAGGTAGGGGCAGTAGGCCCCCTAGCAGCAGCGGCACGAGAACTCTCGCCTATATGAAACTGGGTAGGTGGTGGTGTGTATGTAGTCTCAGTGAATGGTAGTACAGGAGCAGTGAATCTTGCACGCTTCTTGAGCGGCAAGCATGAAGTAGATGTAGGGATGATGGTGGGTATAGCTGGTGATGATGGTAGTGTAGGATGAGTAGGTGTCCTGATGGTGGTGGTAGCTCGACAAACACTCTTACGAGCGCCAATGATCGTCTTGCGACGAGGGAACATAAGGGTGGTATATGCGGGAACTGGAGTAGTGTGAGATGAAGACTCGGTAGGTGTACGAGTAACCAAGGGTGGTGCACTCGGCGAAAGCTGAGGAGTCGGAGCAACCTCGTCCTCGTAGAATGCCTCGGTATCCTCGCTCGGTGCCAAAGATGGCAAAAGTGGAGCAGGATGAACAGGTGCAAGAATGGGTGTAGTAGAAGACATAGCGTCCTCTACGTCAGAGTCTGAAAGTATATCAATAGGACGGGAATTGGAAGACATATCTCTGTGGAAACAATGCAAAATGAAATGAATAAACCATGTAATGAAATCCCATAATAATGAAAATGCACTTATGATGTAATGATGAGATGCTACCGTTGGGGTAGTTATAGTCTAGGGTAAAAGAAAAACCTAGTTCGCTATAACCATTGCTCTGGTACCAATCTGTCACACCCTGAATTTACCTGATCGGCAGCGGAATTGAATACCTGGGTGTAACGTTCATGGCATCTCATACAAGGCTATATTGAACGACCTAAAGTGTCGTTTTGAAAATACACGTTTGATCATTAATAAAATCAGAGTTTACAAAACATAGGTCCCAAAGTGTTGTTGCGAGTTTTTAAAACAAATCCATAATAGATCAAACGTTTACATAAGTGCATAAAAGTAAATGATGCAAGTCGACCCCGCGACTCCAAAATGGTCCAATGCATGCCCACACAAGCTAGCTAGTTACCTGAAAATACATTGCTAAAACGGTCAACATAAAGTTGGTGAGAAATCATAGGTTTATAAAATGAAATGTTGTACGATAACCACAAGTATAATATGCATGACCAAGTCACGTGAAAAATATAGTACAATAGCCTTAAGCTCATGACCCCGAAGCTTGACTGCATGAAATATGTGCCCCTCCAGAGTGTTTTGCCAGGCACTCTTATGTATATGTAAAATGAAATGCATCCGCTTGACTGTTGGCTAAACCAACACGGATGGAGGCGTCACCCTCAATAGATCTATCCACTCACTCTCGCTTAAGCATAATTAACGGTCCATGATTGTATGGGGACTTAAATAAGGCAATGCGGTAACTTAAGCTATGTACAAGGAATTTGATACTTAGGCTCGTACGAAAATGGTGCAATGTATTCTCCCCCGTGGGATTTGAAAACAAATGAAAAGTATACGGGGCTATGAAAACTCACCTGAAGTGATGGTACGATAATGTTGAAATAATCGGGACAATAAGGCGCGAACACTAGCCGCTACCTAATATGAATGAATATGATCTACGTTTAGATTATGAAGTGGGGTAATGAATGTACATGCACATGCTATCTATACCACTCGTAGTGTAGAATTACTAGTTATCGTTGAAAGTTAAGGTTCTCTTTACTTGAGAAAATATGTCTATACTAGACTTGCAAAACTAGTCATGTAATATTGTACGTAGGATGTTAGTGTTTAGACTTGGCATTAGAAAACCTTGGAACAACATTTCATGGACGTGTTAGTTAGCTCTTGGCAATATGGGTCTCCACGGTTAAGGAAAACGGCTCTTTTATCTTTGTTACTTGGAAATATACATTTAGTACGTAGGACTTTTACTTATTACAAAGCTGTCAATTAATTATAAGGTATATCTAGTTAAAAACGTGAGTATCTTAGTCGTTATAAGCTCGTTTTCTACGTTATTTATATCCACGGTTTCATAAAAACATGTACTAATATATTTTCAGTAGCTCGGGTCATCTAGGTAACGCTAAACATCTCGTTTTGTCCGTCGAAAGACTCCATTCAGCAACAGTTTTTCCGGAAAGTATTTTTCGTAGTTAAACTTCGGAAAATCATATCTCCTTCGTTATAAATCCGTTTTTATCCCCGTTTTCGGCCATAGTTTCGTTTTTGAATGTATTTTCTATATATTTGGCCAAAAATTACTCAACACTTACTGATTTTACCACGTTTTCATTTTTGGGACAGTAGGTTTTTATATAGTGTCAAAATGGATTTTCCTAGTTACTAACTTGTCCAAAACCACTCAAACAACAACCAATCATCCCATAACCTACCATACACCTTCTTAGGGTGTCATGGGTTCCTAAACATCATCCACCATGATAATCTACTAAGGATCTACTCATCATCCATTTCTAGGGCTCAAAAGTTGTATATGTATAAAAAGAGTGGTATAAACTAACACATGCATGTAAACCTTGTATAAAAATCATATGAACATTGTAAGAACTTGGTAAAATTATGAAAAAGAGTTTTACATACTTACTTGGAAGATTAGTGAGCTTTTAGAGGATGAAAACCTATAAAACCTTGAGTTTGTATTTCAAAACCCTAAAAGGAGTACTAGATGAGCTTGTTTAACACTTGTTCTTGAAAAATTTGTGATGTTTGCTTCTTGTTTGAACCTTGGCCGTCCCCTATGGTAAGGAGGATGAGAGAGTTTTCTTTTTACTTGCACTTGATATAATGAAATGTATGTGTATATTTTTGGTTAATAATAGGTCAAGATTTGGTCAAGTCTTGGAGAGCATTTATTATGGGTTGGTAAATTGCAACTCTAGGCTTGCAAAAGGGGGGGGGGAGCCGGCCATAAAAGGAGGAAAAAGGGGGGGGATGTTTGTGATTTTTATTTGTTATTAAGTGTAAGTAATTGTAGGTTTAAGTGTAGTGTTAAGTAGTTTTAAGGTTAATCGGGTACCGGGTTTGCTAGAAGTAAATTTTAACGAAGTAAGTCGGAACATAATAAGGTCGTAAAAATGATAAATATATGTTGGGTGCAAGTATTGGGTGTTCGAGTGATTAACGTTTAGTTTTTATAAAAACCGACGTAATTAAATAGAATTTACGATGTGAATTAAATAAATTCCCAAAATATCGGGTAAATGAATTGTTATACTCTCCGTGACGTTAAAATGAGAATAAAAATATGTCGGGACCATTGTGGGGATTGTAAGACGTGTTAGTCACATTTAGTGATCGCGTGTTAACGTTTAGTTAAAAATAAACTTACGTATATCATTGAACGTACTAAAAATGTCAGTTTGAAAATCCTACGAGTGGAATAGTATGCAAATGTTATTATGATGATATGTAGACTATTTCTAGTCCGAATGAAGTGTCCCTGCTAATAATGCATGAATTCGCAGCTAAACCAAACCGGTTACGCGAATATGAATACCCGTAAACCACGTTTACGATGAAGTGAATGATATGCATGAATAGTGCTTTCCCTCCGGGAATGAATAGTGTCATGTGAATAGTAAATTTTCTGAACGCTTCTCGGAATCTCAAATTGACTCCAAAAACGATGAATAGTAAAATGATGAATAGTGATCGATGAATAGTAAATGATGAATAGTAACGGGTGAATAGTGAAATGTCGAGGTTTGGGAAATGACCTGAAATTACGGGTTGTGATATGTTAGAACGAGGGAAATGAAGAGAAGTGATTTCTTCAAAGATCGACCACTATAGTCAGATGGTTAGTAATGGTAAGCCTTTAGGGGTAGGTTGTTATCTTTTAAATTGGTGATCATTAGGTGGTTTCGGATTAGTTTAATGTTTAATAGTTTAGTCCATTTGTAAGCCATAAAGGCCGGCCCATGTGACCCATTTAGATAGTTTGTGCAACTATATAAACCCCTTCCAAGCGTGGAACGTGTGTGGATTTTTGTATGTGTAAAACACCTCATTTGATATTGAATACAAGTTCCACCATTTTCTCTCACTAGTTTTCTCTCTCTAAAACTCTTAAACTATTATTGTGTGTAAATCTTGATACTTATTGGGATTCTACACCGAAATATTTTTCTAAAACACACATTTGTAAAACCAATTCCATATCATGAAAATTTTATTTTTCAAAATTTTAGCAAAAAATTGATTAACTAATGGTTTTTAAAACTGAGTAATATATTTGAAAAAGGATAAGACCCAAAAACAGTTTCGAAAACTATTAAGAATTCGAAGTATAACGTGTTGAGTTTCAAGACCAAAATATATATTTTAAACAGTTTTATACCAGTAAAAACAAACCAAAAGGTAGTGACTTTATGCTTTAAAACTAATAAAACCCAGTTAGGACATTAAGAATAGTTAAAGTACCGCACAAAAATCAACCAAATATGTTTACGAGGCTCTGATGCCAAATGCAAAGGATCGAATATCAAATGTTAATTGATTAGTGTGGTTCGGGTGGTCTTAAGAATTGATAAAACGTGGTTAGGAAGTAGAGAGAGGGTGAGATAATAATGTGTTTATTGATATGAATGAACCCTTTACACTCACTCTTGCACACCTTCCTAGTGGAGTCTAGGAGGGTTTATATAGGCGAATTACATGATAACTATACTAAAATGAAAATAGTACTACCTGCGTAAATTGCATCACTTAGAAAGCTAACAAAACATGAACTTAGGCTGAACTTGTGATGTGTTAGACTTATTATGAACTTATAACTCAATTGTTATGATTTTCTAGTTTATTTATTAACTCTTTTGGATAGTTTATATTGTGTGTCACCAATCCTTGTACTTTGGTATGATTTATGATTCTTAAGTTGATAATGTACTAGGAAGTATGTCACAAGCCAAAACCTTGTGTGTTTGATTGACTAATGGATGACCATTCCATCTTAGTTGTCGGGTTATAACCATTAACCTAGCTTTAAGTATGATTAATTCGTTAAAAAGTGCAATTTGTAAATTGGCAACTTATAGAGTGAAATGTTAGTGGAAAACGTAGACATATCATGTAAATTAGTTAGCAGACTTAATAACTGTGATCTGGATAAGCTTATGAGTGTTATATTTGTTGAGGCAACATTGACGAGATCTCCTAATGTTTTAATAATGACAAATAAACCTTCGAAACACATAAAATAACAAACGTTAGCCAAAATTCCCCAACATTCACATCTGCTCCTGACGCGCTGCCCACGTGTCAATGCGTGGGCGACGCGCCAGGGTTCTGTGAATGTCGGGACGAATTTTGAAAGTCGGCTTTCCCCTTACCCGACAAATGTGGATCTTTCAAGGCAGGTATGAATATGCTATGTGCTTAATTGAGAACACTCGAAACGAGTTTCAGGATTAGAAAGATCCCACTTTTAAATAACCATTTTCGGGAAAATGCCAACTCATGATTTATAATTCTCGCCTCTAGCCAAGGCTTTTCTAAACCTAGGGAGCTTATATTTTTCACGTAATGAAAGCATTCATATGCTCATAGCCCGTGCTTACGTCTTCTCTAATCACGTAACGGGTTTACTCCCTTATTAGTCAATCTAAGTCAAAGGTCACTTTGCGTAAACGCATCCTTTCCCGCATGGGATATGTTTTACATCAAGGCAAAGCACTTCGCTTGTTTGTATCAAGGTGTTAGTTGAGAACGTCGAGTCGTGGAAAGTCACGAGTTATGAAATTATGGATTCTCGACGTTGAGTTACTTGAGATTATAAGTAACCTTTGATTTTCTCAACTCATAATCATAATTGTCTAAACGTTTTTCTTTCTTAATGACAATTTGATTATTTCTTAATCTTCTCTTAATTACATTTTACATAACCTAATTTTATCATCTACAACCTCTAAATATTCTCTTACACCTCTTACACCCTTCTTACAAAAAGTGTACCTTTGCCTCTTCACAAACTCCCACACAATAATCTATTTTACAATATTCCCTTCACTTTATATATTCCCCATATACACTTTTCTATACACTCTTATACACATCACTTCCCCCAACAACTTTATTTTCAAATTTACACACACTACTCACAACCATCTCATTCTTCATACACACAAGGCTCCCCATCTAATCATTCTTACATATTCCTTATACTCTTACACACATCATATCCAACCAACATATTCCTTACAACCCTAACAACTTTATTTTCAAAATACACACACTACTCACAACCATCTCATTCTCTACACACACTAGGCTCCCCATTACATTCACTCTTACATATTCCCTTACACACATCACATCCCTTCACTCTTACACACTCTTCATCTCAACCATCCATTTCTCTACAACACATCTCAACCATCCATTTCACCTTCCTCCCCAAGAAATGGAATATCCTTTGGAATATTCTTCTCTTAACCTAACCATGGTTCACTTTTAACCCAACTATGGTTAGTTCTCTACACACCCATTTCTCACCCAACCATGGTTAACTCTTAACCTCACCAACATCCACACTTTTTCACCAATGAAGGAATATTCCCTTGGATATACCCTTTAACCTAACCATGGTTTATTCTCTACACACTCTTCTAACTTAACCATGGTTACATCTTAGCCCAACATCACTCACTCTTCCCTATAGAGGAATATCCCATGACATATTCTCTTCTCTCTTTTATGCCATGTGAGGAATACCCATTCTACCCCTACCCAATTATTTTTTCTTTCTTTCTGTTTGATAATTGGTTTTCTAATAAATACTTCACAAAATATTTTTCAAATTTGCTATTTGAGTTGGTAAACCTTAGATTGATTAATGATAAGGTTTAGTGTGAAGTACAATTGGGGGTTCAACAAGGGTAGGTATTTATAAGACCAACACCCAACACTTGGGAAAATTGTACAGTGCCTCTGGCGCGTCACTCACGCGTGCGCAACGCATCGGGCTCGATAAATGTTTCCCAAGTTTGGGTCTTGGCCTATAAATACCCCCATTGGCTCTTGTATTCCTCACCCCTAGCCATTATTCTTTCTCTCTACATTGTTTCTCTCTTATCCTCTAATTCTGTCTTGTGTTCTTAGTTAAACGCACTAACATCTTTGAAAGAACACATCTCCTTGCAAGGGAAGAATCTCATGAACTTAATCCACTCTTGTGATTGTGTCAAGGGTCTTCTTCTTATACCCTTTCTATTACAATCGAGTCTCTAGGTTAGGTTAGGGCTTGGTTGAACAAACACTCATTCATTCAATTGTTTGTAAGGGAATTCTTGGGTTTTGGTGACCAAGCCTAGATCATTGCGGATCTAGTTGGGGTTTGATACTTCCGGTGGGAAATCTTGGTAGTGGTCTTTGTGACTCTTTGGNAGGGTCTTCTTCTTATACCCTTTCTATTACAATCGAGTCTCTAGGTTAGGTTAGGGCTTGGTTGAACAAACACTCATTCATTCAATTGTTTGTAAGGGAATTCTTGGGTTTTGGTGACCAAGCCTAGATCATTGCGGATCTAGTTGGGGTTTGATACTTCCGGTGGGAAATCTTGGTAGTGGTCTTTGTGACTCTTTGGTAAAGTCAAATCGTGAGATTCTTTTGGGTGGTTTCCGAGGGCGGAATACCGTTGGTGAGTAGCGCCTTCTTTGTGAGCACCGATATTTGGGAATATCGGTGGAGTGAAGTTTGTAACGGTTTGTAGTCCACCGAAAGGATTATACTAGTGGAATAGTATCGTTTCATGGATTCGCAACTGGACGTACGGATGATATAAACCCCCATCCCGAACCAGTATATATCGTGGTGTCTCTTTACTCGCTTTATATACTTTGGATTGTGTTAGTGGTTGTTATTGTCTAGACCACTTGGTTCTTCTTGGCTTAAAGTTTTTTAAACATCTAAAAGGCCAAAGAAACCATATTCACCCCCTCTACAGTTTTACAATCTTAAATTTCGATGTCTTAAGATCATAGGTTTATATTGCAATGTCCGGTTGGATCTCATCGACCTAATAGCCTCTGATTGAGTTAAGAAGTGAACATTGCACATGGAAATCACTGCATTAGTATTATAAGGGATTGTTGAGGTTAACACGATCTTTTACTTCTGAATTATCCTTGTTATATTGTGTTTTAGTAATTTAAGTTTAATTCTAGCTTTAATTGATTGTAACACCCCGAAAATTTATTAAGCAGCGGAAGTCTAATTCGGGGTAATTACGTCATAGAATCACAGTCATTGATGACATCAAATAACGACTTATTATTCGCATCATTTATCCTATGTATATTGCTTGTTTTATATTACTTTATATGATATTTGATACTTAATCGCTTACTTTTGTAAATCTTAGTTATTATCAAGCAATTGGAGAAAGTTATGGAAAAAGACATGTTTTGGAGCAAAAACGAAGATATTAAAGAAAGCCTACTGATCAGACACTCTATACGGTGTATCAATGCTAATTAGATACGCCGTATCCATATACTTAGAATATTTCAAGACCTTGCCTGACTTTGATGAATACGACGCGTCCATCTTTTGGAATACGCCGTATATGAAACTTGGTCGATTGGAAGAGAATATGATATTTCAAGAATACGGCGTATCAGATTCTATAAATACACCGCATAGAAGCCCTAGATATTTGAAGACCAAGACGGGATTACATTGAATACGGCGTATCTAATCCTTGAGATACGCCGTATACGATCCTTAACTGAGAAACCAAGAGAAGAATCGATGCCAAATGAAGAAATAACGTTTATGCAACAACTTTAGAGGATGCTTCTCTGTTTTGGTCATAAAATCTTCATCCGGACTCCGTTTTAGGTGATTCAAGCGGCCACGCGAAGAGAAAAAGAAAACCTATCTGTTTCTGAAGGAGATGCGGTGCATAGGATTTTTAGATGCACCGTATCGGGGTCGTAACAGCTGCTGACTATTTTTGGTAAACCATGGAGGCTACTCTTGCTTAATCCTATAAATTCCAAAGCCCTAGAACGACTTTGGCATCACTTTTATCAGTTGAGGACAGCCCCAAATCATCCTTAACACCTCCTCCTTCCATCAATTCATCAACGAAGAACATCTCAAAGCGTATTCAATTGTTTAATCATCCGGTTAGCGTGTAGTTTTCATTATGAATTCTATCTTTTATGTTATGATTCGAACATTGTATATTGTTACTGAGATCATGGGCTAACACGCCTTGGTGTTAGCCAAGTTTATGAAACCTTTTTATCGTTTGCTTTATATTCGATTGTTTTTCAATTTGTTATTGGATTGGGTGCTTATCCTTAAAAACTCGTTTATTGCTTATAACTAGTAGAAGTCTATGTAACTAGGTTATGATCCTTATAACTTTAATTGATGTGACTTAACTTTCTGTAATTGTGGTTGCTTTGGTTGAGTTATATGCGTGTTAACCCGTATCTCTATTAGGAATCATTGTTTGGCATAAACGGAACGTGTCTACAACCTAATAGGACTAGTAGCGTATAATACCGAACTAGGTTAGATGGTTTAAAGCAATAAGTTAGTATTGATGCTAGATAGGTCACTATGATCATATCCTATTTCCCGCCAACATGGCAGGTTATTCAATCGTGACAAGTTTAGTAATCGGATTGACGACTAAACTTTTGAATGAAGTAAAATAAGAAAACATAAGGCAAAACAAAGGTTAATTGGTGGATTAGATTTGGCTATCACATTCTTCTATCATTGCATTCATCCTTACATTTAGTTTTATTATTATTTATTTTCTCGCAATTAGGATAATTAGAAAACAAACTAAAACTCGTGCTAGTCTCTCAGACTAACCCCCCCTTAAACTTTTATTGCTTTTTAGGTTAGGATAGTTTAGTTTAGTTAGATTAGTAATTAGAATACCATTTGATCACTTTAGCTTCACTCCAAGTGAACGACCCTTGCTTACCTAGAAACTATCTACATTGATCGGGTACACTGCTCGTTAGTGTTTAGAGTCTATAGGTTAGTTCGGCAAAATATAAATTTAAAACTTGGTAGTTTATTATAGACCTAAAAAAACACATCAAGTTTTTGGCGCCGCTGCCGGGGAGTGATTCTTTTAATTTGATTTATTGGTATTTTAGGTTAGTCAGTTTTATTTGTTTCTGTGTGTTTTTGTGTTTATGTGTTTCTATTGCAGGAAGCTAATACGACGTATCCATTGTCTGTTGGATACGTCGCATTAACTTGTGTCGATACGGCGTATCTATTGTCTGTTAGATACGGCGCGTCGATCTTCTGTGACCCAAAAATATTTTTTCGTTTTTATTTAATTTTTAGTATTTAGTTTTTATTTTTTTTGTTTCGGTTACTGCTGTTCTTGGTTGTTTATCTTTCAGGTAATCATGGAGGTGGACAATCCGGGCATAACTATGGAAGAATATCTTAGGCTTAACAGAGAAAGATCCTTGTGCGATAATAAGGAGTACGATCGGGAAAGAGCAAGATATGGTGCACAAGTAATCAATGATAAAGAACCCACGATGGAAGAATACTTGTTATTAAAGCAGGAAAAGTCAGGGAAAGAAAGAAACAAATTGCCATTTTGACACACTTGGACCTTATCAAATGATGATGATGATGATGAAGAATCATATGATTTTGATGCAATTAAGATTCCGGCAATAGTTATTAATGATGTTATTTCTTCGAAAATTGCCCAAGATGAAGAAGAGTCACAAGTGTTTGATTTGAATGAAAATCCGGCAATTGTTTACAAAGAAGCTTATTCATCCGAAAGTGCTTATGATGAAAATGAAGATGAATGTAGAACAATGGTGTATAGTGCTATTACTTGTGATTTTCCACCCGAGTTGGAAAATATATTCTCATCCTATCAAAAACACCATGATGATATTCCATCGGATGAAGATAATGAGTATTCTGATATTGAAAACTTTGATGCTATTGTGTACGATAACATACCGCAATTGCCACAACAAAAGGAAAAATTTAGGAGCATAACGGATGAGCCAGGTTATCACCCAACAAGACATTGTGAAGAATTCTGGGTTGACTTATTCGACGCGGATATTTGGGACGAAGATGAAATTGCAAGACCACTAGTTGAAGATGGAGACTCACAAGATGAATTGGAGTCACTTACAACAAAAAGTGGTACAAATTTATTAAATATTATTGATCCCTTTACTAATTATCTTGCTAGTTTTCCTAAACAGGTTGCAAAACAAATAGAGGTGGATTATATTACACTACCTAATGAAGCATATAAAGCACCTGTTATCAACCCGATTATGGTGGAGCCTGAGAAAGAATTCAAGGATGAGCTGATGAACAGAACCATGATTGAAGAGGATGATTTCAATCCTATGAAGGATAAAGAGGAACTCGAACTATTACTCGCCAAATACCCTTTCGCATCTTTTATGGAAGTCAAGGGACGTCTTACTACCAATGGAACAAACTAAGAAGAAAGGAGATTCATTGATCCTCTACATACTACTCTCTCACATTTAATGTTCATGATATCCAATTTAACAACCAAACCGGGTAAGGCAATGAACGAAGTACACATATTGCCAAGGTATTATCTTTACATATTCTATCCATCTCTAGTAGCAAATTTACACCATTATGGTGCTTATTGCTACTATCACCCACACTTGACCGCAAGTGGAGGAAAAACACCCTACTACTTACTAAATAAGGGTGGAGTCAGGCTCGTGACTCGAACAAAAACAAGCGCTTCGTGGGAAGCAACCCACGCTTGTCTTTTATTTTGTTTTTAGTTTATTTTTATTTTCATATTTCTGTCAGGTGGTCAATACGGCGCATGCACTTTTAGTAGATGCGGCGTATCCAATATTCTATGGATACGGCGCATCAACACTCTGACCTGTAATTTTTCGTATCTTTATTTTCCTAACCAATGATTAATGAGATGTCCTAGAGATTCTTTTTCTGTGGTCTATATTTTTGTTACAGGTATGGACAATTGAAGATGTTAATAAACTCCCGAATTACATATGCTCACATTCTTACCATGAAGGATCATACCGAGCAAATCTCATGGGAGTTTTCCATTCTAATTCTTTTAATTTCCTGTTTTTAATTTCAAATTAAACAACGAGGACGTTGTTTATCTTAAGTGGGGGGATGGAGAATTAGAACGTTTACTTGTCCTTATTTTAAAAAATATGCTTAATATGTACTTAATATGCCTAAATTTAAAATTTTTCTAGCATGTTTTTGTGAAATCTAAGTTGCATGACCGCACACATAACCCTTATTTCCAAATTGTGAGAATTAAGCCTATTCCGTTTCCTAATATTTTACCCCAAATTCCACAAAAATATAAGTGTGCCGGTGACTTGTAGTAAACTTTAGAACTTAGCTTGTATACTATTCGAGACCACCATAATGAGTATTATTGATATAATTGGAGTGACTTGTCTAACTTGATAAATTTCTAGGATTACACCCAAAAAGCCTAATATATGCTATGTATATTAACTAACTACACTGGTTTATAAAACAATTTAAAAAGTGGGACTATGAACTCACCTGTGGGGTATTGATAGTGAGAGTAAAACTCAAATGGTACTCAAACGGTGATGGTGATATGCTACGAATAGCAATGAATGATCTCCGACTTGCGACCTAAATCAGTGTGATATATATTGTTATCGGTGATTCAAACTCGGTGTGTGAATGACCTGTGTTACTTTTCAAGTACGGTGATATTGATCTCATGTGTTAAAAATATCCAAAATAACTTAACATAGTTATTTTATACAATTGATACGAAAACGTTATCATTAAATCTTTAGTTATTCGTTGTCGTTATAACGTCAATAAAAATATTTATTTTAAATATTTTTAGTTATTATAGTTATATTATATATATTCATTTATATATATCTATATATAACATGAGTAAAGTATATATTATAAAAGTATATATATATATATATATATATATATATATATATATATATATATATATATATATATACTTAAAATATAAAATGTTTAGAGTAAAAATATATCGTTGTCAAGTTTTACCCTTCACTTACAAAAGTTACATTTTGTACCCTTTATGTTAAAATAATTACAATTTTAGTCCAAAATAATACTTTTACACTTTTTTACCTCAAGTTTCACTTATTTACAGTTTCTACCCTTAACTTTTATTTAAAACTTCACTGTTTCAGTTTGATCCGAAAGTTTCATGACTTTTACACTTTTGGCCCCTTAACAAAATATTTTGCAAACTTAGTTCAAAATTAAGTTTTCGAAAAGTCAACTTTTATTTTTATAAAAGTTACCATTTTTAACTTGTAAAAATGTTACAAAATTAGTTTCTATTTCAACTGTGTCGAATTTATTTTAGTTTTTATCCGAAAATGTTTTTAAAAAAATCTTATGGGCTCGTTAGCCCATTATGCCCAAAATCAAATTTTAGAAAAACTTTTAGGGGTGTTCGAACGTGCTTAGGTTGGTGGTGATTTAGGCTAGTGTTTGACGTTAGAAAACTTGCATGTTTCGACATCTTGTTTTAGGTTAGTGCAAACAAACGAGGGGTCAAAAAATATATATACCTTGTGCGTAAAATTAGAAAATACGTGACCATTTCTATGAGTGTGTCGAGGTGTGTGATATGTTATAGTTTTTATGTTTCTAAGTGTTTAAATGTGATGTGTCGTGCTTGATATGCATGAAAATGAAAATAAGTATAGGAAAAAGGAGAAATCAACTTACAACACCCGAGGGTGGTGAAGATGTCGAGTGGTACGAGAGAAAAAGGAAGCGAGGGACGAGCAAAACTTGGAAACTCTTGCAAAATAATGACCCACGTTCTAACTTATAACCCAAGTCTTGTGTGAAATACTCTTGTTTCGATAGTAGCGAGAATGAGATAAGCGTTTGTGATTTTAGTGTGTTTGTGAATTTTTGAGAGTGTGATGAAGTTGAGTGAATAGTAAGGTATTTATAGAAGAAATTGAGTTAGGTTTTGTGAGTTCCTTGTGTTTAACGTGTGAATGGTGATAAGCATGCTTTGTTGTGTCATTCGAATGGAAACAAAGTTGTCTAAATCTTTTGTGTAGTCATGTCGAGGGGGAAGGGTGCCAAGATTACTTTGGATTTGTTTATGATTAGGAACGGGACTTAGGGGGAATCTTGGTATCCTTAGTGAATATTTTTATGAAGTGGGGAAGAAACATGTGATACAATGTTGGTTATTCAAGGACACATTATCCCTTGGATAATATGGTTTGTAAAAGGTGGTATGGTGTTAAGATTAGTTTAATGGTTTAGGTTTAGAGGGTAGGGTGGCTTTGGGTGAGCTTGGCACGCAAAGAAGAAAAGATAGAGTGAAGGTGTGCGTTATGTGGTGGTTTTGGGTGACAAGGAAAGGTTTTTGAAGTGACAAAACATGGTTGGGGTGGCTTGGTGTTGGATAGACAAGGAAAGAAAAAGAAAAGAGTGCAATGCAAGTGTCAGGTTTATGCTTGTGTTAAATGTTGTGTTGGTTTATGTTTGTGTTCGTGGTGTCAAACAAGGAACAAGGAAAAGAAAAGTGAAATGAAAATTGAATTTGTTTCGTGGAGTTGAGTTCGATTGGAGTTGAAAATATCAGGAAAGCTATTCTGTTCTAATTCTTTTATTTTCTGGTTTTTAACCTTTAAAACAAACAACGAGGACGTTGTTTAACTTAAGTGGGGGGATGGAGAATTCGAACACTTACTTGTCCAAACTTTTTCAAAATATGCTTAAAATGCACTAAATATATCAAAATTTAAATTTTTTTTAGCATGTTTTGTTTAAGTCTAATATTACATAGCCGCACACATAACATTATTTTTGCGTAAAATCAAAAACTTTAGTGTGCTGGTGACTTGTAAACTTTAGAACTTGGCTTGTATACTATTCGAGACCACCATAATAAGTATTATCGATATAATTGGAGTCACTTGTCTAACTTGGTAAATTCTAGGATTACACCCAAAAACCCTTTATATGTCCTTTTTAGAGTAAGAGACCCCTAGAAAAACCCTCAGAGCCATTCCTTTCGTTTCTTACACCTTTGTTAAAATGTTTCGTTACACCCTTGCACCTTAGCCTACGCTGTAGATTGAAATCCGTGGTTAGTTACTTTAGGCAAAGTGTGTTTCCTTACATTACCTGTGCTCGCGTGCGTAATTCATTATCTTTGGTTAGGTCGGGAAATTGCACAATGCAATTGGAGTGAAAGTACATATTGTATATTTTTAGTTTATTTTTCGTGTGTTTACTACTTTCACTATTATAGTTATTTCTGAAAGTTATGAAAAGTATGGAAAAATTATCCGAAAAAATCGTGATAGAAAAAGTTGTGAAATTTTACACAGTCAAAAAAAAAATCGAAAAAATAGAAAACAAAAAGAAAGAAGAAAAAGTTGGAAGTTTGTTTTAACCAACTTATGTAAAGTTTTGTAAAGTGGGAGATATCACCACTATTTGTTGTTGTATATTATATTTATGATTGAATGGGAGTTGGCCGTTACGGGAACGCCAACTAAGGTTATTCTTTGTTTAAGATTTTATTGAGTATAATTCGTGTCTACCTAAAGCGTGAGTTACATGAGTCAAAAGCGTGAGTTATTCAATGATATGAGTCTTATTCATGGGATGGTTGGGAAAGTAATTAACCACACTTAGGATTTTAATCTATTTGTTTTGTTTATTTTTTATTTTACACCAATTTACATCCCAAATATCATCCATACCCTATATCATTCTTCATCCAAACCTTTGATTTATTTGAGATTAGGGATTTGAGCAATCTTAAGTATCGTAGTCGTGGATTCGATTATGATATAATATTATTTGTGAAGATTACTTGGTCCTATCTTTAGCCTATTCGAGTTACGGAATTGAGCAATTGCGAGTATCGTGGTCGTGGATTCGATCATGTATTCATAATTTTGTCGCCTTTTCTAGAATATGAGATCAATAGAGATTAAAAAGGATGATCAACCTTTAACCAACTAACCCTTTTTACCGCTTTAGACTTGTTACTCCTTGGCTTTAGTGGGGGAGATGCGTATACTTGTCAAGCTTATGATAGAATATTCGTCACAACTAGCAACTAAACGATTTAGAATTGTTTTATAGTGAAATATTATTTTGTTTCTACTTCGTTAAGTGGTTGGTTGTGTGATTATGATAAAACGAATACGTGCTTAATCATTAAAAACAAATCCTAATAACTTTTAGGATACATTTTCATAAGATTAACTCTAAGGTTTACTTGCGGACAAGTAAAGTTCAACTGGGGGGATATTTGATGAACTCAAATAAGTACATTTTATTATCATCATTTATCCTATTTATTTAACTTGTTTTACTTTATTATGTATGAGAATCTGTGCTTTAATGTTTACTTTAGTGATTCTCAGGTAAAAACAGGTAAAAGGTGAAACTTGGCAATTTTGGACTAATTATTGAGCAAAATGAGCAAGATGTCAAAAGTCTACTGAAACCCAGAAGATGCGCCGTATCTCACTCAACAGATACGCCGCAATATCATACTTAGATGAATTCGAAGACCATTGTCTGACTTTGAAGAATGCGCCGCATGGAATTATACCATGCGCCGCATATGAAACTTTGGTCAAAGAAGAAGATCAAGCTCGTTCTACTCCAGATACGCCGCATCACACAATTGACGTACGGCGTATCACCATCAAGATTTCACCAGAAACAATCCAAGACAACCGAAGGACATGCGCCGCATAAAGATTCAAGTTACGCCGCATCTAAAGGCGGTGTACGAATATTCCAGAATATAATAAGCTTGGACCCCACGCGAAGTTAAGTCAATGCGCCGCATCTGCTCATTACATGTGCCGCATCGAACCTTCAGACAGAAACTATAAATACCCCAAGACCTAGACGAATTTTTTGTGCACCATAACCCTAAGGAGGCTAATTCAGACGAACAAGCAACACAAGACACACCCCAAACGAAGATATTAGAGCTATAAGAAGGTCCTGCATGTATTCAATTCATTAAGTAGTTTTGTTTTATTGTAACAGTAAGCTTTAATTCATCAGGATAGATTGCNCCCCAAGACCTAGACGAATTTTTTGTGCACCATAACCCTAAGGAGGCTAATTCAGACGAACAAGCAACACAAGACACACCCCAAACGAAGATATTAGAGCTATAAGAAGGTCCTGCATGTATTCAATTCATTAAGTAGTTTTGTTTTATTGTAACAGTAAGCTTTAATTCATCAGGATAGATTGCCGGTAGTTTGTGAGTACGTAAAATCAAATGCCCGCCTTAAAATTGCTTCCCCATCAATTAAAGTTTATATGTTCGATGTCTTTGGTGAATTTATATTAGTGCATTGATTGCCTCTGTGTCTAGCTGAGCACTGCTTGGGCCGCCATACCCCTTCCTCGCCTATTTAATCCGATGTCTTTGGATAAGTAGGATATTCATAAGTAATCATTAAGGGTTTACTCGCTGATATAATGAAACCAACAAGAAAGGTTTAACTATATACACTTCATATAAAACTAGCAATAAAACAAGTGACAAGCTGCTTAATTATCAGGATAAGTCTTCTTATTATCTCTATTATCTATCTGTGTACGTGTATGCTATTCGCTGATTCGTTCTCATTAGTATTTACTGTTTAGTTAATAACCAAACTGTGCCAGTCTCTCAGGCTGAAACCCCCTTTCGTTAGATTAGACTGTAAAACTAACTTAGATATTAAAATACTGATTAAGATGACTAGATAATACGTTCCACTCTTAGTGATCGACACTCTGCTTACCATTATATATAAACTGACCTGGTACACTGCTTGTTAAGTGTGTGTGTTATTGATAAGTTGGCTAAATATAAATGTAAAATTTGAGTAGGCATTAACACTGCTAAACCGCAACGACACATCACGCACATCAACCGAGAAATTTGCATCTTCGTTGCTCGTAATCTTCATCGTCAGCATCAGTAAACCCATCATACCCTTGTAATTCAAGGTAGTCAACTATTCCTTCAAGGTCATCATCATCGGATTCCGTGTCCTTATACCAATCCTCGTCGAGCCTTTCTTCAATTAAGTTGAGGATTTGTCTATATCTATCTTCGTTCGTTCTCATCTCACAGTCTTCACTATCATCCGTGTCAGGCCCCTCGTTCTCCTCTTCATCCATACTTTTTGAATGCTCCTTCCAAATCCGTTCCTTTGTTAAGGAGTCAGTTATACCATATTTGATCTTTACCCAGTCATTAAAAGTGACGCCCTTAACCAACGATAGCTTGGACCTCTCACTATCATTTGTTGATGTCCAATAGTGAGATACATTCCCAATTCATTCCTTTACACTTTCGCCATCGCATTCGTCCTCATATGGATTACATGATGCCCAAAATGATATGTCGTCATCATGGTGTATCCTAACTTTTTCACACCAATGCCTCTTACTACTATCTTCATTACTACTTATGGCTTCCTCATCTTTGACTTTGTTGTTTGAGAAATAGTCATCAATGCGAACTTGATTGACTTCCTCCCAAATCTCCATCTTCCTTTCCCTATCAACTTTTCCATGGGCGATTAATACCTATTCGTCGAAAGATATCGTTCCCCTCAATTTCAANATCCTAACTTTTTCACACCAATGCCTCTTACTACTATCTTCATTACTACTTATGGCTTCCTCATCTTTGACTTTGTTGTTTGAGAAATAGTCATCAATGCGAACTTGATTGACTTCCTCCCAAATCTCCATCTTCCTTTCCCTATCAACTTTTCCATGGGCGATTAATACCTATTCGTCGAAAGATATCGTTCCCCTCAATTTCAAATTTTTTCTAAATTGATCAAGAGGTGAACTCCATAAATGCTTGTTTCCTCGTAGTCTTTCTTCATCACCTCCCCCGTCGCATAATTCCATGTTGGGGTCGCATGATGGCCAAAGATCGTAGGAGTTCTGATTATCTACTGGAATGGCAACACATTAGTGATATTTCATTTCAAGTGTGATAGGATATTTGGTTGGCCATTGCCTTGTTTATTGGTTGGAGGAGTCATCACAACTTTTAGCTCTTCGTTGTGGGCGGCCTTTTCTTCCATAAAAGGTGTCTCCTCCTTAGGACATAAAATCATATTGCGAGATGCCACAATCAAGCAAACCTTGGCTTGTTCATTCTGTTTCTTGGCATTATTTGTTAAGATTTCTATCTTTGCTCCAAGGCTTTTGATGACTTCATCATGACTCATAAGGCTCTTGTTAGTTGTCTTTTGGAAATTCTTTAGCCATTGATCTTGTTCTTCCTGCTTTTTTCTTGATTCCTCGAGTTACTTATTTATAGTATCCTCGAGGGTTGATCTCCTTTCCCCATAAGGTTGCCGATTATATCCAAATGGCCCTGTACGATAACCGTTACCTTGGAATGGTCTACCTTCCCCATATTTTACTTCCTCAGTTATCCCATTGCCCTCGTTCAAAGGGCAATCTTTAGACAAATGGGGTCCTTCACAAACCTCGCAACCAACTTGAATGGCGTGGACATTTTCCTTTAGCTTCTTTATGTCACGCCCCAAGCTTTCGAGTTTGTTGGTGATTAGGGTAATTCTATCCGAGTTTCCAACAATGTTCCTACTACTTCCACCTTCATGCCACTTTTGAGAGTGGTCCGCCATGTCTTCAATAGCCTTTAAGGCTTGAGCCGGAGTCATTCCAGGGATTGGTCCCTGAGAGTCTAGCATTTGGCGGGTTGAGATGTTGATCCCTTTGTAAAAAATATTAAACATCTGTTGCTTGTTGAGATCATGAGTAGGGCACTTGTCCAAAAGATCATTGTACATATCCCAAGCCTGGTACAATGTTTCATCTCCGTCTTGCTTGAAGTTGTGAATGTCTTCAAGCTGTTTTGCCATCCTTGAAGAAGGGCAATACCTTTGGATGAAATGCTTCTTCAAGAGAGCCCAAGTGTTCACTGTTCCTGCTGGTAACCTATCGATCTATCTTTTTGCTGCTCCAGTCAATGTCATCGGGAATACTCTGAGCATTATCGCATCATGAGATACTCCCGGAATGTTGAACAAACTGACAATGTAAAGAACATTGTCAATGTGCTCGTGAGCATCTTCCGTCTTGTTTCCTGAAAATGGGTCTTTCCGCAGTTCCCTTATGAATTAATTTTTAATTTCGAACTAAACATCATTCCCAATAGCTGGCCTAACCAAACCAGGCCCTTGCTCTTCTCGTGTAAGAGCCAAATACTCTTCAAGTGTTAGGTTATCAATGTCAATTTCTACCATGGTACCTGAAACTTGAAAACAACCGTGAGTACTGAAAAGAAAATAAAACAAAAATTAAAAACTTAAATAAAATCCTAATAGCTCCCCGACAGCGGCGCCAAAAACTTGATGCAGGTTTTACCGACCAGGTTTTAATATTTATAAAGTGTCTCGTTTACCTAAGGTCTACCTAATGCACTAACGGGCAGTGTACCTGATCGTATGAGGCATAGCTAGATGGTAAAGCCGAGGTCATCCCAAGTGCTAAGTGTATGGAAATTATCTATGTTTCGTGTCACGTTTAAAAAGGGGTTTTTGAGTTGAAAGATTAATTAAACTAATAAAAGTAAATAACAAGACGAGTAAATAAATAGAAGAAAGATCAATAGAGAGAAATAGTGCTAACCTAATTACTACTCTTGTTATCATTATGACTAGTTTTCTATAAGTGCATCCTATCATATCGTCTGGGGATTTAATTCATTTCGGATCAGAGGGTTAAATCACCTACGTCTATCTTACACCTTGTCCTATCCAAAACTATTGTAAAGCCTTGGGTTCATCGGTATGAAAATGTAAGAGTCATTAAGTGCCTCTACTAACATGGACAAGTCTAACGGATGCGGCATGGTCAGATCTTACACCCCTCTAACTCCGTTAAGTGTATAACATCGGTAGGTGGTCCTAGGGTTAATTCGCACATGTATGGTGATATTGCTATCACCAAGTCACATCCCTAGCGACTTGCTTCCTAGGGTTAATTCCACAAGTCTCTAGGGAACAACCAATGCTAAACACTACGGGAACTAGAGTGTCCCAAGACTCGCCATGAAAGTATTCAAACAATAGATAATAGATGCGTAGAAAACTAAATCATAACAATTACAATTTCATAACTAGGCTAACACCAAGAGGTGTTTAGCCACTCATATTCATAATTGCAGTAAAACAAGTTTGAGTTAATACAAATCTAAGCATGAATCGAATACAAAACAAAGGTATGAATAAACTTATGATTGGTGCGTGAATTCTCCCTTGGAAATGACTTCTATGAGGCTAGAACTTCGTTCCTCCCGCTCCCTAAGTTTCTCCCAACTTCTGTGTGGTGAAAAGTGAATGAATAAACTCGGAATTAGGGCTGGTATTTATAGGCCCGACTTTGTTACGGTGTAGCTGATTGGATTGCTACGCCGTAACCTTTGTAAATTGGTGTTACACCATAGTTTGATCAAGTGCTACGGGCATAATGTCTTGATAAGATACTTGCTACAGCGTAGTTGCTAGGGTTTTGATATGTGCTATTTTACACATACTTTTGACCTTAGTTTAAGTGTTATATAGACCAAAAACTAACGTGAAACGCCAAAGATATCGTGTTTTTGTGTTTGTGATCGTGCAGGGAAGGATATTGCATAAATGACATCAAAAACAACCAAAAAGCCTAAAACGAGCACGAGATGTGAAAGAGGGTCTAAAAGCCGAGTCAATGATGATATTTACTTAAGAAAATCCCAAGACAAATGTATTCCTTAAAGGCTCGAAGAAAAATTCATGAGACACTTGTCCTCCACATTTGAGCAAGATGTCGCTTTTAAATCTTTTGAAGACCTTTGGAAGAAACGTCAACTCGAATCCTCAAGATTACATTAGTGTTACGTTTAATGTTTAAGAACGTTTAGTAGTTTGTAACATAGTTTTAGTGTTCTTTTCATGAGATGTAAAGGTTCAAGGGCTAAATGTGCAACATGGTAAAACTCTTACAAGCTCTTGAACCATAAATAGCTGTGACCACCTCATTTAGAAGGTTGGTTAGACTAGGTTAGATTTAGGAGTAGTTTAGGTGTAGCTTAGCTTGTTTTATGCTTTAGTGTAACTTTTATTTTGAATGCTAGCTTATTTCACGTCTTATTTTCTAGCTTATTGGAGTTCTTTACAAGCTTTCTTTTACAAGTCTTTAATCTTTTAAGCCTATTTACATGTTCTTTATCTTTCTTTAAAGCTCTTATAGACTTTTCACCACCTTTGCATGTGTTTTCATTCAAATTTTATAAAAATAATGGGGTAGGGCTTAAATTTGTGTCGTTAGCTTTTTTATGGCTTATTTAGTAATTAAAACTTGTTGTCTAAAAATCTTTTATAAGTTTTATAGGTTTAAATTTAGTTTTCTTGTGAAAAAAAAATGTCCAGTACGTTTTATTATATTCTAGCGAGTATGCCATTTAGGGTATAGCGAGTTTGGTTTTCAAAGTTTAGGGTTTAGCGAGTTGGTTAAAAGTCTAGCGAGTATGGTGTTTGGTATTTAGCGAGTATGGAGTTTACTAGGGTTAGCGAGTATGATAAAAAAGTCTAGCGAGTAGGGTTGTTTTCCTATAGCGAGTATGAGAAATGTATTGCGAGTATGAGTCCTTTCTTAGGTTAGCGAGTGTGGTTCTTAGGTTATAGCGAGTATGGTAATTGTTAGCGAGTATGGTAACATTCTTTAGCGAGTTTCATTTTTGATCTAGCGAGTATGGTATTCAAATCTTAGCGAGTATGGAGAAGTTTAGTTGCGAGTATGGTTTAGTTTCAATTTCTTTCTTTCTGGTTTCATTTTCTTTTCCAAGCCGAGTTAGGCTTTTGTTTCACCTCATCGTTTATCGAGTGAGGTTTTTATTTTCTTAAACCTTAACGTTATGCTGTCGAATTTTCTTAAAATCTTTTTAGAGTCATTTTCTTATTTAAATCTCGTGTCTTTAGTTTTTAGTTTTAAACTTTTATTACGTTAAATGTTTTACAAGTCTTTTATTTTCTTTATCGCTTTAAGTTTTTAATATGAGTCTCGAGTAGTTTTTAAAACGTGTTTACTTAGTAGCTCGAGTTTGTGAGTTAAGTAAGAGCGTTAAACGTTGGTGATAAATAATCGAAAGATTATTTAGACGTGTGATTTAATTATTCGAAGGACGAAAACCTTTGAACGATTAATTCATTCGTTTAGAGTTGTTATCTCTTCAAAAGATTAATCAAAAACTAATCTCGAGAAAGGAGAATAACTCGTTGCAAACTTTTACCTCAAGCTTAATGAACTTATTCGCGT
>LBNU01021777.1:12722-48112 GCA_014162995.1 Artemisia annua
ATCAAACCGTATTATCCGCCCCAACTGTTTTGCAATCAAACTTACACCGGCTTTAGAGTATACAACGGAAGGTACATTATGGATACGTACCCAAACCGGTACCTTAGTAATCTTCTCCTTTTCCAACCTCATATTAGGCACCCAAACATGTAAGAATAAAGGCATAGATCTGATAAACCAAGGACCACCATTAAGAACTTTATTCATACCTTCAAGTGATGAGAATTTGAAAATGAAGAAACCCTTCCGCAATATAACATGTTCAAAGCCGAACCTAGCCCAAGCATGCTTGACATAATCTTCCACAATAGGAAACGCAATTCTTTGACCAATGAAATAACCGTATAATGAATTATTAAGTTTAGTGCACATATCATCAACTACGGCCATTGGAATAACCACTCTTGAACCCGACCTAGTAGCCTCATCAACATGTGATTCACTAGGTACATTAGGCTCACAAGAACCTCCAATATTACCACCATTGACCATCCCATCACCATTAACCTTGGTCGTATCAACACTAGCAGCCCCCGAAGAATCAGATGCCACACCATTGTTAGACTTAGGAATATTAGTTTTAGAACTAGCCAAACGTGAGCTTTTTTTAAGTGAGAAAAAAAAAACCCTAAAAGTTCTCTCTAAAGTGGCGACAAAAAACCCACCCTCCATTCTAATCGTTTTTTCTTAAAATCCATCCAAATCCTTGATTTGTTTTCTATTAATCTGTTAAGGTATTGATTATTATTCGTAATAATCACTTGCTTGATCAGATTCGTGGTTTTAATTAGGGTTCTTGGAGTGATTTTGGGTAAATCGTTATATTAGGGTTTTTTGTTGGCCGACTTTTGTTTTCAATCTTTAATCCAATCTAATTCTTCTAAGTCGGTTTGATTCCTTATTTATATAAGGTCTTCAAATTCGATTTCTTTTAGTTTGGTTTGATTGAAATCGTTGTTCCCCTATTATTTTTAAGTCGGTTACTGATTTAATTATATAGGGCCGACTTGTGTTCTTGCTGCACATTATTAATCACGATTTGGTTAAGGGTTTCATTCCACGATCTCATTTTAGGGATTCGTTATTTCTTGTGCTCAAGATTCTGCTGGTGGTAATTGGTAATCAAGTCTTGGTTATTGTATTCGATTCTAAGATCCCTATTTTTAGGGTTTCGGCTGTTTGATTGTGCGCAATTGTTTTCTGGTGCTCAACTCCATACTATACTCGTTTAGGGTGTAGTATTTTTGGATTGTGGAGGTGATTCTGGTTTTTATTGTTTAACAAATTCCTTTAGGAGTTTGGTGGCTTCTGTTTTTGCATGTACCCGTTTCTAGGGTTTGGTTGTTTTACGTGAGCTTGTGTGCTGCTGCTTGTTTATTGAACGTGGGTATAGAGAGTATGGATTCTGGTTTCTTGGTTGGAAATAAGCCTTCTAAGGCTACGGGGTTGGCTGCTAAGATTGGTAATATTGATGGCAAGGTTCTCAATAATGCTAGTATGCCATTGAAAAATCTATTGAAAAGTGCAGGTGTGGAAGGAAAAACGGGTAGTTTTGCTCTTCCTAGAGACCATGGTCCCGTTGGTTCTGATCCGAATGGTGCTAAACAACATGGTGTACGTTTGGCTAATTCTACTACTAATTCTCCTAAGTCTAACAATGGTGTGGCATCTGATTCGGGGGCTGCTAGTGTTGTTTCGACCAAGGTTAATGGTGATAGGCTGGTCAATGATGGTAATATGGGAGGTTCTTGTGAGCCTAATGTACCTAGTGAATCACATGTTGGTGAGGCTACTAGGTCGGGTTCAAGAGTAGTTATTCCAATGGCCGTTGTTGATGATATGTGCTCGAAACTTACTAATTCATTATACGGTTATTTCATTGGTAATAGAATTGCGTTTCCTATTGTGGAAGATTATGTCAAGCATGCTTGGGCTAGGTTCGGTTTTGAACATGTGATATTGCGGAATGGTTTCTTCATTTTCAAGTTTTCATCACTTGATGGTATGAATAAAGTGCTTAATGGTGGTCCTTGGTTTATTAGATCAACGCCTTTGTTCCTACATGTTTGGGTACCTAATATGAGACTTGAAAAGGAGAAGATTACTAAGGTACCAGTTTGGGTACGTATCCATAATATACCATCCGTTGTATACTCTAAAACTGGGGTAAGTTTGATTGCAAAACAGTTGGGGCGGATAATACGGTTTGATGCGGGTACTAATGATATGTGTAAGAATCCTTGGGGACGTTATTCATATGCACGGGTACTTATTGAATTATCGGCTGATTTGGATGTTTTGGAATCAATTGAAGTTGAAATCCCTTTACCTAAGGGTAAGGGTAGTTATATGGAGGTTCTTGATGTTGAGTATGAATGGTGGCCATCTTGGTGTTCTAAGTGTGTTTGTTTCAATCATGATGATGATGGGTGTCCTCTTAGGCATAAGCGGGTTACTAAGGATTCGACTCAACAAGATGGTAAGGTTCACGCTACAAAGGCTGGTCAGACTAATGATAAGGGTAAGAAAGGGACTTGGGGGTTTTCAACTAAGTCTAAACTTTCATACCAACCTGTTTCTAAACCGGCTGCCAAGAAGAAGAATAAAGGTACACAACCTAATACCGGGGCTGCTAAGCCTACTAATGGTGATTCTAATTCGAGTGGTACATCTCACGATGCTTTGAAGAGTGATTTAGGGGCTGCTACTGTTGAGGATGGACACACTCAACTTGGGCAGCCGGAACATGTGGATGATCATGCTTCTTTTGGGGGTGTGGAATCTATGGGGATCAATGGTGTTAATGCGGTTCCATTGCATAACACTAGTGATGGTTTGTGGGAGCTTGGTTCTCACAATGATGGTGCTTCTACAAGCGTGGCTTCTTCTGATCTTGATCATTCTAGCTCGTTTACTACTACAGTGAAGAGTCCTTTGAAGAGGGTTTCGTTTGCTGCTGAAGCTGAGATTGTTGAGTATGTTGATGAAGTTGATGAAGTCTACGAGAACTACGATGATATTGAAATGTATTCCAAGTTCAAGAATGGTTCTCCGAAAGACTTCCAGGTGCAAGGACGCAAGAAGAAATAGTTATTATGTCTATTATTTTTGTTTTCTTGCTTGTTGTGTTGCTTTTGTTTAGCATTGTGGCTTGGTCAGTTGCACATGTTGTGCATGTTAGTTTTAAGTATGGTATGCCATTCTTAGATAAGAGTCTGTAAGTGTCCTCAGGGACTGAGATGAGGGAAGTCACCCTCATCCTATGTACTTCAACGCTTTTTGGTGTAATGAATTTTGCCGGGGTGAATTAACCCTTTTACCCAAAAAAACTAGCCGAACGTACCCCTTGTTGTTTAGCACCATTCGGATCAGAACCAACGGGACCATGATCACTAGGAAGAGCAAAGCTACCCGTTTTTCCTTCCAAACCGGCACTTTTCAATATAGTTTTCAATGGCATACTTGCATTAGTTAAAACCTTGCCATCGATATTACCAATCTTAGCAGCCAACCCTGTAGCCTTCGAAGGCTGTTTAACATTCAAAAATCCAGATTCCATCACTCTCCAAACCCACGTATAATCAACTTTCAGCTGCAACCCCAAGCGCACTTGTATGAAAACGAAACCCAAATACAGGTTACCCACAAATCAGAAAGTACCAAACCCCCAAGAAGAAGTTTGTTTAACAATAAAGACCAAATCACCAATGCACGCTTAAATAATCACCAAACCCTAACGAGTTTAGTAACAAAATAAGCACCAGCAGAACTTGCGCACAAAATAAACGAAACCCTTAGAAAAACGAATTCAATCAACCCAAAGGTATTATAATCGATTTAGAATACCCCAACACCAATAATGATATAGAAGGTACCAAAAACCGACTACAAACAGAATTATATTGGATGAATGATTGAAAACAAAAGTCGGCTACAAAAAACCCTAAAAAAACGATTTCACAAATCACACCAAGAACTTAATTAATTCCACGAATCTGATCAAGATAGTGATTAGTACGAATAATAATAACTAACCATAACAGATTTATGAAGGAAAATCAAGGATTTTAGTGAAATTGATGAAAAACGATTGGAATGTTGGGTGGGGTTTTTTGTCGCCACTTTGGAGAGAACTTTTAGGGTTTTTTTACTAACATGATTAGATCCGTTGTCCCTAAAGGCTAACTTTATGAGGGCAAAATGATCCTTACATGATAAGAGCCGGTGTCCCTAAAGGCTAACTTTATGAGGGCAATATGATCCTTACATGATAAGATATGTTGTCCCTAAAGGCTAACTTTATGAGGGCAATATGATCCTTACATGATAAGATCCGTTGTCCCTAAAGGCTAACTTTATGAGGGCAATTTGTCCCTTCTATGATAAGAGTCGTGTCTCTAAAGGCACACTTGTTGAGAGCCATTGTACCTTACTTTATTGGAGCCGTTGTCCCTAAAGGCTCACTTGTTGAGAGCCATTGTACCTTACTTTATGGGAGCAGTTGTCCCTAAACGCTTGCTCACTTGATGAGAGCTATTGCCCTTTACATGATGATAGCCGTTGTCCTTAATGCTTGCACACTTGATAAGAGCAATTGTCACTTACATGATGAGATCCGTTGTCCCTAAAGGCTAACTTTATGAGGGCAATTTGTCCCTTACATGATAAGAGCCGTTGTCCCTAAAGGCTCACTTGTTGAGAGCAATTGTACCTTACTTTATGGGAGCCGTTGTCCCTAAACGCTTGCTCACTTGATGAGAGCAATTGCCCTTTACATGATGATAGCCGTTGTCCCTAATGCTTGCACACTTGATAAGAGCAATTGTCACTTACATGATGAGATCCGTTGTCCCTAAAGGCTAACTTTATGAGGGCAATTTGTCCCTTACATGATAAGAGCCGTTGTCCCTAAAGGCTCACTTGTTGAGAGCAATTGTACCTTACTTTATGGGAGCCGTTGTCCCTAAACGCTTGCTCACTTGATGAGAGCAATTGCCCTTTACATGATGATAGCCGTTGTCCCTAATGCTTGCACACTTGATAAGAGCAATTGTCACTTACATGATGAGATCCGTTGTCCCTAAAGGCTAACTTTATGAGGGCAATTTGTCCCTTACATGATAAGAGCCGTTGTCCCTAAAGGCTCACTTGTTGAGAGCAATTGTACCTTACTTTATGGGAGCCGTTGTCCCTAAACGCTTGCTCACTTGATGAGAGCAATTGCCCTTTACATGATGATAGCCGTTGTCCCTAATGCTTGCACACTTGATAAGAGCAATTGTCACTTACATGATGAGATCCGTTGTCCCTAAAGGCTAACTTTATGAGGGCAATTTGTCCCTTACATGATAAGAGCCGTTGTCCCTAAAGGCTCACTTGTTGAGAGCAATTGTACCTTACTTTATGGGAGCCGTTGTCCCTAAACGCTTGCTCACTTGATGAGAGCAATTGCCCTTTACATGATGATAGCCGTTGTCCCTAATGCTTGCACACTTGATAAGAGCAATTGTCACTTACATGATGAGATCCGTTGTCCCTAAAGGCTATCTTTATGTGGGCAATTTGTCCCTTCCATGATAAGAGCCGTTGTCCCTAAAGTCTCACTTGTTGAGAGCAATTGTTCCTTAGTTATGGGGGCTGTTGTCCCTAAACGCTTGCTCATTTGATGAGAGCAATTGCGCTTTACATGATGATAGTCGTTGTCCCTAATGCTTGCACAGTTGATAAGAGCAGTTGTCACTTACATGATGAGATCCGTTGTTCCTAAAGGCTAACTTTATGAGGGCAATTTGTCACTTCCATGTTAAGCGTCGTTGTCCCTAAAGGCTCACTTGTTGAGAGCATTTGTACTTTACTTTATGGGAGTCGTTGTCCCTAAACGCCTGATCATTTGATGAGAGCAATTGCCCTTTACAAGATGATAGCCGTTGTCCATAATGCTTGCACACTTGATAAGAGCAATTGTCATTTATATGATAAGATCCATTGTCCTTAAAGGCTAACTTTATGAGGACAATTTGTCCCTTTCATGAAAAGAGGCATTGTCCCTAAAGCCTCACTTGTTAAGAGCATTTGTACTCTACTTTATGGTAGCCGTTGTCCCTAAACGCTTGCTCACTTGATGAGAGGAATTTCGGTTTACATGATGATAGTCGTTGTCCCTAATGCTTGTCATTTATATGATAAGATCCATTGTCCCTAATGGCTAACTTTATGAGGACAATTTGTCCCTTCCATGAAAAGAGGCATTGTCCATAAAGGCTCACTTGTTGAGAGCAATTGTACCATACTTTATTGGAGCCGTTGTCCCTAAACGCTTGTTCACTTAATGAGAGTAATTGCGCTTTACATGAAGATAGTCGTTGTCCCTAATGCTTGCACACTTGTTAAGAGCAATTGACACTAACATGATAAGAGCCGTTGCCCCTAAAGGCTCACTTGTTGAGAGTAATTGTACCTTACTTTATGGGAGCCTTTGTCCCTAAACGCTTGCTCACTAGATGAGAGCAATTGCCCTTTACATGATGATATCCGTTGTCCCTAATGCTTGCTTAATTGTTAAGAGCAATTGTCACTAAATGATGTGATCCGTTGTTCCTAAAGGATAACTTTATGAGGGCAATTTGTCCTTTCCATGATAAGAGCCGTTGTCCCTAAAGGCTCACTCGTTGAGAGCAATTGTACCTTATTTTATGGGAGCCATTGTCCCTAAATGCTTGCTCACTTGATGAGAGCAATTGCTCTTTAATTGATGATGTCGTTGTATCTATTGCTTGCACACTTGATAATAGCAATTGACACTTACATGATGAGATCTGTTGTTCCGAAAGGCTAACTTTATGAGGGCAATTTTTTCCTTACATGATAAGAGCCGTTGCCCCTAATGTCTCACTTGTTGAGCAATTGTACCTTACTTTATGGAAGCCGTTATCCCTAAACGCTTGCTCACTAGATGAGAGCAGTTGCCCTTTACATGATAATAGCCGTTGTCCCTAATGCTTGCACAATTATTAAGAGCAATTGTAACTAACATTATGAGATCCGTTGTTCCTAAAGGCTAACTTTATGAGTGCAATTTGTCCTTTCCATGATAAGAGCCGTTGTCCCTAAAGGCTCACTTGTTGAGAGCATTTGTACCTTATTTTATGGGAGCCGTTGTCCCTAAACGCTTGCTCACTTGATGAGAGCAATTGCTCTTTAATTGATGAAGCCTTTGTCCCTATTGCTTGCACACTTGATAATAGCAATTGACACTTACATGATGAGATCCGTTGTTCCTAAAGGCTAACTTTAGGAGGGCAATTTGTCCTTTACATGATAAGAGCCGTTGTCCCTAAAGGCTCACTTTTTGAGAGCAATTGTACCTTACTTTATGGGAGCCGTTGTCCCTAAACGCTTGCTCACTTGATGAGAGCAATTGCCCTTTACATGATGATAGCCGTTGTCCCTAATGCTTGCACACTTGATAAGAGCAATTGACACTTACATGATGAGATCCGTTGTTCCTAAAGGCTAAATTTAAGAAGGCAATTTGTTCCTTACATGATAAGAGCCGTTGTCCCTAAAGGCTCACTCTTTGAGAGCAATTGTACCTTACTTTATGGGAGCCGTTGTCCCTAAACGCTTGCTCACTTGATGAGAGCAATTGCCCTTTACATGATGATAGCCGTTGTCCCTAATGCTTGCACACTTGATAAGAGCAATTGACACTTACATGATGAGATCCGTTGTTCCTAAAGGCTAAATTTAAGAAGGCAATTTGTTCCTTACATGATAAGAGCCGTTGTCCCTAAAGGCTCACTCTTTGAGAGCAATTGTACCTTACTTTATGGGAGCCGTTGTCCCTAAACGCTTGCTCACTTGATGAGAGCAATTGCCCTTTACATGATGATAGCCGTTGTCCCTAATGCTTGCACACTTGATAAGAGCAATTGACACTTACATGATGAGATCCGTTGTTCCTAAAGGCTAAATTTAAGAAGGCAATTTGTTCCTTACATGATAAGAGCCGTTGTCCCTAAAGGCTCACTCTTTGAGAGCAATTGTACCTTACTTTATGGGAGCCGTTGTCCCTAAACGCTTGCTCACTTGATGAGAGCAATTGCCCTTTACATGATGATAGCCGTTGTCCCTAATGCTTGCACACTTGATAAGAGCAATTGACACTTACATGATGAGATCCGTTGTTCCTAAAGGCTAAATTTAAGAAGGCAATTTGTTCCTTACATGATAAGAGCCGTTGTCCCTAAAGGCTCACTCTTTGAGAGCAATTGTACCTTACTTTATGGGAGCCGTTGTCCCTAAACGCTTGCTCACTTGATGAGAGCAATAGCCCTTTACATGATGATAGCCGTTGTCCTTAATGCTTGCACACTTGATAAGAGCAATTGTCATTTACATGATAAGATCCATTGTCCCTAAAGGCTAACTTTATGAGGGAAATTTGTCCCTTCCATGATACGAGCCGTTGTTCCTAAAGGCTCACTTGTTGAGAGCATTTTGTGGGAGCCGTTGTTCCTCAACGCTTGCTCACTTGATTAGTGCAATTGCGCTTTACATGATGATAGCCACTGTCCCTAATGCTTGCACACTTGATAAGAGCAATTGACACTTACATGATGAGATACATTTTTCCTAAAGGCTGACTTTATGAGGGCAATTTGTCCCTTACATGATAAGAGCTGTTGTCACTAAAGGCTCACTTGTTGAGAGCAATTGTACCTTACTTTATTGGAGCCGTTGTCCCTAAACGCTTGTTCACTTGATGAGAGTAATTGCGCTTTACATGATGATAGCCGTTGTCCCTAATGGTTGCACACTTGTTAAGAGCAATTGACACTAACATGATGAGATCCGTTGTTCCTAAATGCTAACTTTATAGGGAAATTTGTTCCTTACATAATAAGAGTCGTTGCCCCTAAAGGCTCACTTGTTGAGAGCTATTGTACCTTACTTTATGGCAGCCGTTGTCCCTAAATGCTTGCTCACTTGATGAGAGCAATTGCACTTTACAAGATAATAGCCGTTGTCCCTAATGCTTGCACAATTGTTAAGAGCAATTGTCACTAACATGATGAGATCCGTTGTTATTAAAGGATAACTTTATAAGGGCAATTTGTCCCTTCCATGATAAGAGCCGTTGTTCCTAAAGGCTCACTTGTTGAGAGCAATTGTACCTTATTTTATGGGAGCCGTTGTCAGTAAACGCTTGCTCACTTGATGAGAGACACTGCTGTTTAATTGATGAAGCCGTTGTCCCTATTGCTTGCAAACTTGATAATAGCAATTGACACTTACATGATGAGATCTGTTGTTCCTAAAGGCTAACTTTATGAGGACAATTTTTTCATTACATGATAAGAGACGTTGCCCCTAAAGGCTCACTTGTTGAGAGCAATTGTAACTTACTTTATGGCAGTCGTTTTCCCTAAACGCTTGCTCACTTGATGAGAGCAATTGCGCTTTACATGATGAAAGCCGTTGTCCCTAATGCTTGCACAACTGTTAAGAGTAATTGTCGCTAACATTATGAGATCCGCTGTCCCTAAAGGCTAACTTTATGAGGGCAATATGATCCTTTCATGATAAGAGCCGGTGTCCCTAAAGGCTAACTTTATGAGGGCAATATGATCCTTAATTTGATAAGATCCGTTGTCCCTAAAGGCTTACTTTATGAGGGCAGTATGATCCTTACATGAAAAGATACGTTGTCCCTAAAGGCTAACTTTATGAGGGCAATTTGTCCCTTCCATGATAAGAGCCGTTGAAAAACCCTTTTCTCTCTCAAGTGTGGGCGAAAATTTTTAAACCCTAAAAACCCTAAATCGTTTTTCTCAATTCGTCCCTTGATCTCTTGTTTCTCTGATCCTTCTTGTTAATTTAGTGATTAACACTCGTGTTTCTCATTGATTAATCTTGTTGGGTGAGTTTAATATTGAGTTCTTGGGTCGATTTGTGTTAAAAACGATTAAGGGGAGTAATCCTGCACCCTGGTAAAGTGTATTAACCAAAAAAGATTGAAGTACAATGGATGAGAGTGAGTCCCTCATCTAAGTCCCTTAGGACACAACCTATCCACTATATAAGAATGACAGGCCATTCTTATAACTTCCAAATCCAAATACAACTAAAAATGACTAAAAAATAAAAATACAATACATCTCAACTCAAATAAACACTTGAGCCTTCTTCGTCATCTTAGCGATCCAGATCTTGTACATGAAGAAACCTATAACCAAGTTTCTCCGCCTTCCAAGTACATAAAAACAAATCAATTTGCGCCTTCTATTAGTTTTATGCATGAAACATAATCTAAGAACCTGATAAGAGTGGAATCCATGGCAAATCGAATTTGAGAGAACAAGACAATAACAGGTTCAACATGATGAACCAAAGGGTTTTGAACAAGACCCTTCAAACTTAACTTCCAACACTATGACATGATTTTAGTACCAATAAGCTGCCAAAATGCAACCAAGACCAGAATTCAAATCGAAGTAGCCAAATCTGCCATAAACGAACAGAAAGTCATCACCATCTCCATAACAACAATAAAATAAAACCTTGTTTACCCATATTGCATGTCGTTGATGGACAAAAACTAACAAACATAGGGTTTTCTTCACGAACACCATCGNTTCCTACTACCTCTTCTTCTTCCCTTCCCAAGGTAGTGGAAAGTGAACCTGAGGCGACAAAGGATAAGGTGCAATTTACTAGCCCACAAAGTACCGCACACGTCCATCCTCAGGTTGTCCTAAGACCCAATTCCAAACCAGGACTTGTCTTTGAACCTCCAGTAGCTCCCGTCGAAAACCCCAAATCCAAACCTTCTATTCCTTACCCATCACGTTTAAATGAACAAAAGCTCCACGAAAAAGCTAGTCACCAAATGGATAAGTTCTTTCAAATCTTCCAAGATTTGCATTTTGACATAAGTTTTGCGGATGCAATCATTCTGATGCCCAAATTTGCATCAAAAATCAAGAACTTGTTAAGTAACAAGGAAAAGCTGTGTGAAATGGCTAAAACTCCATTAAACGATAACTGCTCAATAGTTCTATTAAAAAAGATTCCTGAAAAGCTTGGAGATCCTGGGAAAGTTCTAATTCAATGTGTTTTTCCAGGAATGGTTGAATGCTTTGCCTTGGCCGATCTTGGTGCAAGCATCAACCTGATGCCTCATTCAGTATGGAAGAAACTTTCTCTTCTGAACTTACTCCTACCTGCATGACTCTTAAGCTTGCATATCGTTCAATATCTCGTCCACTTGGCATTGCTGAGGATGTATTCGTGTAAGTAGGAAAGTTCCATTTTCCAGCTGACTTCGTGGTTGTTGATTTCGATGTTGATCCACGGGTTCCTCTCATTGTTGGAAGAGGATTCCTAAGAACGATTCGTGCTCTCATTGATGTATTTGAGCAAGAAATCGCATTACGTGTTGGTAATGAAGCTGTCACCTTTAACCTTGATCAAACTTCGAGGTACTCCGCAAACTATGATTCTGAGTCGGTTAACCGAATAGATATCATTGATGTTGCTTCTGAAGAGTACTCTCAAGAAGTTCTTGGTTATGCTCATAATTCTTCGAGTGGTAATCCTACTCATTCTTCTCAACCTATCGTTGCCGACTCTTCCCCTTCTCTCACTCCGTTTCAGGGAAGTGACTTCATTTTGGAAGAGATCGAGGCTTTTTTCAAAAGTGATTCAGTTCCTGAGGGAATTGATGACAATGAGATTGATCCAGAGGGAGATATTCTTCTTCTTGAGAAATTGTTAAACCATGACAATTCTCCTCCACTCCCTCCCAAACAACTTCATAATGAGGAAATCAAATATGTTGATAAAACTGATGAGTTTCCCGAGGTCGAGCTCAAGGAATTACCACCTCATCTCGAGTATGCATTTTTATAGGGTGATGATAAATTACCCGTCATAATTGCTAAAGATTTGAGTGATGACGAAAAGACTGCTCTCATAAAGGTTTTGAAGTCACACAAGCAAGCCATTGCTTGGAAACTCTCCGACTTCAAGGGTATTAACCGTGAATTTTGTACACACAAAATCTTAATGGAGGATGACTTCAAACCAGCAGTTCAACATCAAAGAAGGGTGAATCCTAAGATTCATGAGGTTATCAAACAAGCGGTTCTCAAACTTCTTGATGTCGGATTAATTTACCCTATCTCTGATAGTCCTTGGGTTAGTCCCATTTACTATGTTCCTAAAAATGGTGGCATTACTGTTGTCACTAATAAAGAAAACGAGTTGATTCCGACTCGATTGGTTACGGGGTGGCGTGTCTGCATTGACTATCACAAGTTAAATGAAGCCACCCGTAAAGACCACTTTCCTTTACCCTTTATGGACCAAATCGTTTTTTCTTAAGGGTTTTTTAGCCGCCATTGTTTTTTTTTCAATCGTTCCTTATTTATTCCATATTAAGTCGGTTCTTTTGGACTGATCCTCTTATTTAAGGTCGATTATCCTTGGTTGCTGCACATATCCTTCATTCCAATCGAATTCCTTTTTTAGGTTTTTGTTTTTTTCTGTGCTGCTGGTGCTTATTGTTTACCAATCTCGTTTAGGGTTTGGTTTTTTGGTTATTTGAGTGAGTTGGTGCTGAATTGATTAACAAACTCTTTGGGGTTTGATTGTTTCTGGTTTGCTTGTAATGGGTTGAGCATAACGACATATCATTCTGTTGATTTGGGATTGTTGGAGCTTCATTCTTATATCATTGGATTTGGCATGGTAAGTGATATTGGATCTGGTTGTATTGTGTTAGTGATGATTGATCTGGTTTTTTAATTGCAAGTCGATTTGATTCGTGGTTCTATATTGGTACGTGGGTTTTGAGAGAGTGGAAGTCAAGTTCATCTTGTGTAAGTCAATGTTTTGTGTGATTTGTGTGCATGCGTTGCTGCTGCTGATTCTTGGAAGTTAAGTTTTTCTTAGAGTTCTTATTTAAAAACTTTTTGATTGATTGGGTGTGGCTGGATCATGCAAGTGTTCTTATTTGTTTCACATTCGATCTATACTTAGGGTTTATTCACCCTAGTCCCGTTGCATGAGGACCCTTTTCATTCTACATTGACATTCTTGGTCTTGTAAGGGGATAATGACATGTAGGTTCCAGGTTTGCTGCATGATTGTTTGGATCTCCAATGGTTTGTGAAGTTCTGATTCTTGAATAGCTCCATGCATTACACACGGTTTGAATTGGGGATTGGGTCAAGGCTTCTTTGGTTGATGATGCAAGTTCAGGTTCTATGTGGCTGGGATCACATGGAAGTTGATTGAAGTTCTACAATGGCTATGTTCTTGAGCTACTTAGTGAATCATGTGTTAATTCCTATTTCTTGTTTCACTTGTATAGTCATTGTAGGTGATAAGTTTTATTATGTAAGTTATAAGAATGGCGTGTCATTCTTATATGAGAGTCTGTAAGTGTCCTAAGGGACTGAGTCGAGGGAGTCACCCTCGTCCTATGTACTTCAATGTTTTTTGGATAATATATTTTACCGGGGTGAATTAACCCTTTTACCCAAAAAAGATAAGAGCCGTTGTCTCTAAAGGCTCACTTGTTGAGAGCATTGTACCTTACTTTATGGGAGTCATTGTCTTTAAACGCTTGCTCACTTGATGAGAGCAATTGTTATACATGATGATAGCCATTGTCCCTATTGCAAACTTGATAAGTGCAATTGTCATTTACATGATAAGATCCATTGTCCCTAAAGGCTAACTTTATGAGGGCAATTTGTTCCTTACATGATAATAGCCGTTGTCCCTAAAGGCTCACTTGTTGATAGCAATTGTAGCTTACTTTATGAGAGTCGTTGTCCCTAAACGCATACTCACTTGATGAGAGCAATTTGCCTTTACTTGAAGATAGCCGTTGTCCCTAATGCTTGCACACTTGATAAGAGCAATTGTCAATTACATGATGAGATCCGTTGTCCCTAAAGGCTATCTTTATGAGGGCAATTTGTCCCTTCCATGATAAGAGCCGTTGTCCCTAAAGGCTCACTTGTTGAGAGCAATTGTACCTTACTTTATGGGAGCCGTTGTCCCTAAACGCTTGCTCACTTGATGAGAGCAATTGCCCTTTACATGATGATAGCCGTTGTCCCTAATGCTTGCACACTTGATAAGAGCAATTGTCACTTACATGATGAGATCCGTTGTCCCTAAAGGCTAACTTTATGAGGGCAATTTATCCCTTCCATGATAAGCGCCGTTGTCCCTAAAGGCTCACTTGTTGAGAGCATTTGTACTTTACTTTATGGGAGCCGTTGTCCCTAAACGCTTGCTCACTTGATGAGAGCTATTGCGCTTTACATGATGATAGCCGTTGTCCCTAATGCTTGCACACTTGATAAGAGCAATTGACACTTACATGATGAGATCCGTTGTTCCTAAAGGCTAACTTTATGAGGGCAATTGTACCTTACTTTATGGAAGTCGTTGTCCTTAAACGCCTGCTCACTTGATGAGAGCAATTGCCCTTTACAAGATGATAGCCGTTGTCCATAATGCTTGCACACTTGATAAGAGTAATTGTCATTTACATGATAAGATCCATTGTCCCTAAAGGCTAACTTTATGAGGACAATTTGTCCCTTCCATGAAAAGAGCCATTGTCCCTAAAGGCTCACTTGTTGAGAGCATTTGTACTTTACTTTATGGGAGTCGTTGTCCCTAAACGCTTGCTAACTTGATGAGAGGAATTTCGGTTTACATGATGATAGTCGTTGTCCCTAATACTTGCACACTTGATAAGAGCAATTGGCACTTACATGATGAGATCCGTTGTTCCTAAAGGCTAACTTTATGAGTGCAATTTATCTCTTACATGATAAGAGCCGTTGTCCCTAAAGGCTCACTTGTTGAGAGCAATTGTACCATACTTTATTGGAGCCGTTGTCCCTAAACGCTTGTTCACTTGATGAGAGTAATTGCGCTTTACATGAAGATAGTCGTTGTCCCTAATGCTTGAACACTTGTTAAGAGCAATTGACACTAACATGATGAGATCCGTTGTTCCTAAAGACTAACTTTATAAGGGCAATTTGTTCCTTACATGATAAGAGCCGTTGCCCTTAAAGGTTCACTTGTTGAGAGTAATTGTACCTTACTTTATGGGAGTCGTTGTCCCTAAACGCTTGCTCATTAGATGAGAGCAATTGCCCTTTACATGATGATAGCCGTTGTCCCTAATGCTTGCACAATTGTTAAGAGCAATTGTCACTAACATGATGAGATCCGTTGTTCCTAAAGGCTAACTTTATGAGGGCAATTTGTCCTTTCCATGATAAGAGCCGTTTTCCGTAAAGGCTCACTTGTTGAGAGCAATTGTACCTTATTTTACGGGAGCCGTTGTCCCTATTGCTTGCACACTTGATAATAGCAATTGACACTTACATGATGAGATCCGTTGTTCCTAAAGGCTAACTTTATGAGGGCAATTTTTTCCTTACATGATAAGATCCGTTGCCCCTAATGTCTCACTTGTTGAGCAATTGTACCTTACTTTATGGAAGCTGTTGTCCCCAAAAGCATGTTCACTAGATGAGAGCAATTGCCCTTTACATGATGATAGCCGTTGTCCCTAATGCTTGCACAATTGTTAAGAACAATTGTCACTAACATTATGAGATCCGTTGTTCCTAAAGGCTAACTTTATGAGGGCAATTTGTCCTTTCCATGATAAGAGTCGTTGTCCCAAAAGGCTCACTTGTTGAGAGCATTTGTACCTTATTTTATGGGAGCCGTTGTCCCTAAACGCTTGCTCACTTGATGAGAGCAATTGCTCTTTAATTGATGAAGTCGTTGTCCCTATTGCTTGCTCACTTGATAATAGCACTTGACACTTACATGATGAGATCCGTTGTTTCTAAATGCTAACTTTATGAGGGCAATTTGTCCCTTACATGACAATAGCCGTTGTCCCTAAAGGCTCGCTTGTTGAGAGCAATTGTACCTTACTTTATTCGAGCCGTTGTCCCTAAACGCTTGCTCACTTGATGAGAGCAATTGTCAATTACATGATGAGATCCGTTGTTCCTGAAGGCTAACTTTATGAGGGCAATTTGTCCCTTCCATGATAAGAGCCGTTGTTTTTTTGGGTAAAAGGGTTAATTCACCCCGGTAAAATATATTATCCAAAAAACGTTGAAGTACAAAGGACGAGGGTGATTCCCTCGACTCAGTCCCTTAGGACACTTACAGACACAAATATAAGAATGAAACATTCTTATAACTTACCACTAACCACTATATAAGAGTGACAGACCACACTTATAACAAATAATAGACCATAAAACTACAACGCCTAATAAACATAGCAAGTTAACCGCTTCAAGTAGGCACACTTGATTCTTCAAATGACGTCATAGAGCTCTAACTTCCAATTAACCAACCCTCAAGGACTTCTTGATCAGATTAATGTCCAAAAAAGGTGATCAATAACAAATAGGGTCGGCTCCTAACTTCCCAGCAACTTGATCTTGTAAACTCCCTCATGCATGGCTCAAATCACCAAATAATAGGAAGAATCATGAACACAGATGTTATTCAGGTCGTACCAAAACATAGGGATTAAATCCCTAACTTCCAATGAACAACCCCTAATGACCTACTCGAAACGAGTTAAAACCAAAATATTAATCGTGTGCAACTCAGTCCCATAGTAGTTACGGGGAAATTCATACAAACCCAGCTAGCACAATTACCCAATCTGCCATAATAGATTCAAGAAGGACAATGCAGATCGAAACAACTAGCACCACTTAACTTCCAGCAATACGATGAACAGCAGCTAATAAGGATGTACCAACAGCAGTCGTAACACATATAAGCACTAACCTAGGGATTATGAACCCTAACATGCAGAATCATCATAACGATCAAAACTAGGGTGTTTGAACACCAAATCAGATAGCCAAAAGGCCAGCTGGTAATACGAACCAAGATCAAACCAAAGGGTGAGATCACACCCTAACCCTCCTCGACAAACGTCACTTACCCTCTCTCGAACCCACTTCCACGACTTAACATCACAACCCATAATAATAACCACGATCAAAGAGATCGACTGCCATAAACACATGGACAAACGTACAACTTACAACAAAATTAATAAACGAAACCCTAAAAATTAGGTTTTCGTTACCTTCAAAGCATAAACCAACCAACGCCATGTGCAAAGAAGAGTATGAATGATCAAATATGCAACAAGGCTGAACCAGTAACGATCATGTAAAAACCTAAAAAAGGATTATATTCATTCAGCGCAAAAAACCCAATAACGATCAAATCCAACAATACGAAACCCTAAAAAGGAATCGTTCTTCAAAGAACCCTAACAAAAGAGATTAGGGATAGATCTTGACCGCCATATAATAAAAATCGATCCTTATATATGTAAAATCAAAACCGACTTAAGGAATCATAGAACCAAGGAACGAATGGATAATAGTAATCGACCCTTGAATGAAAAACGATTACAGAAATCGTTTAAGGAAGTGATAGGTACAGGACGATTGTTGCATGGTCGATTCTTGAAAACCCTAAGATTGTACGAATTAATCTAACCGACAAAGAACAGTAAGTTCTATAATCGAATTAGGAAAAAAATCGATTGAAAATCAAGGGTTGTAAGGGATTCGCAAGAATCGCCCACACAAAGGGAGAGAGAATAAGGGGGCTATAAGAGCCGTTGTTCCTAAAGGCACACTTGTTGAGAGCAATTGTACCTTATTTTATGGGAGTTGTTGTCCCTAAATGCTTGCTCACTTGATGAGAGCAATTGCTCTTTAATTGATGAAGTCGTTGTCCCTATTGCTTGCACACTTGATAATAGCAATTGACACTTACATGATGAGATCCGTTGTTTCTAAAGGCTAACTTTATGAGAGCAATTTGTCCCTTACATCATAAGAGCCGTTGTCCCTAAAGGCTCGCTTGTTGAGAGCAATTCTACCTTACTTTATTGGAGTCGTTGTCCCTAAACGCTTGCTCACTTGATTAGAGCAATTGCGCTTTACATGATGATAGTCGTTGTCCCTAATGCTTGCACAATTGTTAAGAGCAATTGTCACTAACATGATGAGATCCGTTGTCCCTAAAGGCTAACTTTATGAGGGCAATATGATCCTTACATGATAAGAGCCGTTGTCCGTAAAGGCTAACTTTATGAGGGTAATATGATCCTTACATGATAAGATCCGTTATCCTTAAACGCTTGCTCATTTGATGAGAGCAATTACCCTTTACATGATGATAGCCGTTGACCCTAATGCTTGCACAGTTGATAAGAGCAATTGATACTTACATGATGAGATCCGTTGTTCCTAAAGGCTAACTATATGAGGGCAATTTGTCTATTACATGATAAGAGCCGTTGTCCCTAAATGCTCGCTTGTTGAGAGCAATTGTACCTTATTTTATGGGAGCCGTTGTCCCTAAACGCTTGCTCACTTGATGAGAGCAATTGCTCTTAAATTGATGAAGTCGTTGTCCCTATTGCATGCACACTTGATAATAGCAATTGACACTTACACGATGAGATCTTGGGTTAAGGGCATTCCACCTGGTAAATTATATTACACCAAAAAATCGTTTAAGTACAATGGAATGTGGCTGAAGTACCACATTAACCTCAAGCAACGCTTGAACATCCAACTAAATCGCTTGTGACAGGCCACTAAGCGTTAGAACTATAAATACATACAATAACCAAAACTCCTACCGGAAATAACCACCCAATCATGCAAGAATGACCGCAAATATCCGCCCATCTCTTCGAAGGTAATTGATGAACCAGATGAGCCTGCCTCCTTAAAAACCCTTTCCAAGTAAAAACCCAGTGGGAAAACCTTGGAGTAGGGAAAAAGAGTACAGCACTCACCCGAATCTCCAACGAAAACCAACTACCACCAAAAGCATCAACCAGAGACACAAGACCAGCCTCACGCTCCAAAAACAAGAAATCATCATCAAAGATTGAACTCGCCATTAAGAATGCATAAGAGACGTAGGCAACCGCCACACACGCAATAAGTCAAGCACATTTGCTCTCCTCTTGAATCTACATGTAAGAAGCTTCAAACGCACCGTTGATTTAATCACATCAATCAATTGACTTTCAGACCGACGTTGCTGCTTGAAGATTCTGTTGTTTCTTTCTTGCCAAATAAAATAAGAAGTCGCCGCAAATAAAAGCTTCGAAACAACACTCCTCACAGACCGGGATGTGGCCATAGGAGTCAAATGATGAACCACAACCTCTAAAGAAGAAGGAATTTCCAAAAGACCAGCAAACACCTTCAATGAGTCCCAAACCTGAAAAGAAAACAAACACTCAAAGAAAAGGTGATCATGAGAATCCGGTTGAGTGTTGCACAAAGGGCACACAAGGGCGCCACTAGAGGGATCATTAGAGCGTAACATATCCTGAGTACGAAGCCTCCTTCTCATAACCAGCCACAAATGAAAAGCATGCCTCAGGATACGGTGCGAGAACCAAACAAGATGAAACCAATCAACAACCTGTCCACGCGGCCGAATACTCTCCCAAAATGAAGAAACAGAGAAAGACTTGACATGACCATCCCCCGTCTTCCAAACTAACCTATCATCCACATTAGCATTGAGATTAGGAACTGAAATAGATGTAAGCATAAGATACTTAGTTCCCCACATATTCGGCCAAGCCCAAGCATCCTCCACAATAATGTCCCGAACCAAAGAAGTAGAAGAGAAACCAGCCCGATGAATATCCCTCAAGGACACAATGAGAGAAAGAGGACCAACCGAACACCACTTATCAAACCAAGCTGAAGCCTTCAAACCATTACCAATATTATACCAAAAAAATTGCCTAACAAGAGGCCTAATCTGAAGGATCTTCCGCCAACTCCAAGACATATTGCCACGACATGGAACATCCCAAAAGCTACGACCACGCAACCTATATGTATGAATCCATTTCACCCACAAAGAGTCCATAGAATTGAACAAACGCCAAATATGAGCAGCAATGAGAGCCGTATTAAATGATTCAAGTCTACGAATCCCAAGCCCACCTTCCTGTTTAGGCAAGCACACAACCTCCCAAGCAACTTTAAAAATGAGTATGGAAGTTTGGACTACTATGACGATTGAAGATTCAAGATTCTACTTGTTTTGCACTTATTGTTTCTTTTATAGTCGTTGTAGTTTAATGTTCAATTATTAGTTATAAGTGTGGCTTGTCACCCTTATATTGTAAGTTATAGGTATGATGTTTCATTCCTATAGGAGAGTCTGTAAGTGTCCTAAGGGACTGAGATGAGGGAGTCACCCTCATCCTTTGTACTTCAATGTTTTTGGTGTAATATATTTTGCCAGGGTGAAAAATCCCTTTTACCCAAAAAAGATTAGACAACTTCTCCACCAATTCCTTACAATCTCTAAAGATCAGTCTAGTAGTAACCAACGGCACCCCAAGATACTTCACAGGCAGAGTCCCCTCAACAAACGGAAGAATCTGTAAAATAGCAAGCTTAACATGATTGAGAACATTACAAAAATAAGCTTTGCTCTTGGGTAAACTAGGAGACAACCCCGACACATCCTTGAACTCCTCTAGAGAATCCATAATAACACCAGCCGAATGAGCATCACCATGAGCAAACAAGAACAAATCATCAGCAAAACAAAGATTAATAATATTAAGTTGAGAACATTTGTGATGAAACGTGAACAACTCAGAATCCCGAACGCGACGCCTCAAAATAAGGGTAAGCACCTCCATAAGAAGCGTGAAAAGATAAAGTGATAACGGGTCCCCTTGCCTTAAACCACGCTTACCCTTAAAATAACCATGCAAAATGCCATTCACACTAATCGAAAATGAAGTAGTAGAAACGCACTCCATAATCCAGTGAACCATACGCGAATGAAAGCCAAACCTAACCAAAATACACCTCAAAAACTGCCAATTCACCGTGTCATACGCCTTCTGAATATCCACCTTAAAAGCACACCTAGAAGGGCCACGATTGAGGTGATAATTATGCATAAGCTCCTGAGTAAGAAGAATGTTATCGGCAATCCGTCTACCAGGAACAAACGCAGACTGATTTGGACTAACCAAAGTGCTAAGGCTCTCCTTAATCCGGTTGGCAAGAATCTTACTAATACACTTGAAAATCACATTGCAACACGAGATAGGCCTAAAATCAGTTATCCGAGTGGGAGAATTGATCTTAGGCAATAGGGCTGTGGTAGTAAGATTAATCTCTTTCAGCAACTTACCATTAACAAAAAATTCCTGAACCGCCTTAGTAACATCATCCGAGATAATATCCCACGCACCCTTAAAAAACGCAGCCGAATAACCATCAGGACCCGGCGCCTTATCATCTCCCAGAGAGAATATAGCATCTTTGACCTCACGAGGCGTAACATCACGAACCATATATAAAGCCACATTAGGATCAAGAGTTGATGTGAAAAGATCAGAATCATCCAATGGCAAAATAGGGCCCTCTTGCCCAAGGAACGAAGTAAAATAAGAAACAAAAGCATTAGGAACCTGATCATCCACCAATTGAACGCCATTACCATCACAAATTGAATCAATCCGACTCCTAGGTTTTATAACTCTTCACGACCTTATGAAAATATGCAGAATTCGAGTCACCAACACGAAGCCATTCAACCTTAGCTTTTTGCTTGAGAAAACATTCTTCCTTCAACACTGCTTCATTGAACGCATTAAGCGTTAGGAACCTGATCATCCAACCTTAGCAAATCAACATTAAACGGATCCAAATCAAGGGCACATTGCACCGTATCCAATTCATGACGAATTTTAGTAACTTTCTCATGAATATTCCCTTCTCAGAACAGCATACTCCGAAAAGGCTTTTTCAGCGCCTTCAATTTACTAACCACTTTAAACATGTGAAAACCACTCACCGAAATACACCAACTCTCTTGAACTTGCTGCTTAAACCTAGAATTCTGAACCAGAATATTAGAAAATTTAAATGGCCTAGGTTTAAACTTACACATCGTAGGGATATGGAGAATGGCCGGGGAATGATCAGAAACACGGTACGGTTGGAAAACAGCATGAGCACCCGCAAAAGAATCTAGAAACCCAAGGTTAGCCATTATACAATTAATCTTCCTCAAAGTACCATCCAATCCTCTCGGCTTTTGAGACCAAGTAAATTGCAGCCCCGAACGGTTTATATCAACCAACTCATTAGCATCAGCACACTCCTTGAATTCCCGCATCGCAATATCAATAATCGAAGAACCCTCGACCTTATCTTCTAAATTAAGAGCTGAATTGAAGTCCCCAAGAACACACCAAGGGCGATTACGAACCAGCTGATTATGTAAACCAAGATTATCCCAAAGGGGTCTCCTATGAGTATACCTATTATGAGCACAAAGGAACAAAACAACTCCTTTTTATCAGCCTTGAACCGAATAAAAGTATGGACCACCTGATCGGTCTTAGCAATCACATTCAAATCAACCGCTTCCACATTCTATCCCAAAATGATACGAGAACCACTACTACAAAAACTACCATTAGAAGTCCAATCCCAACCTTTAAACACCCTCATGCATAACTCCTGAAGACGAGAATTAGAAACATGCGATTCCAAAGTAGCACAAATAGAAAGTTGATTTTCACCAATAACCTGACGAACCTCATTTTGTTTAGGGGATTGGTTCATTCCCCTTATATTCCAAGAAGCGATGCTATACATGGGGAACGTCAACAGAGGAAGTGCTTGCTTCCTTACGATTACTAGTGTCCGTGCTTGGTTTGCCCAACTCAATATACTCATCTACCTCATTGTCACTATCACTATCCACCTCATGAACCCCTCTATCCACTTGATACGAACCCTCCTCAAACCCAAATTCAGAATTGAGCACTTCATCATTAAGCGCTCCAAAAGAATTCTTAGTAACTATATCACTTAAATCATCATGAATGTACTTCTTAGGGGCCTGAACATCACTATTAGCTTGATTATCCAATGAATTATGACCAGCCTCCTCATTAGGAACACTAGCTTCCTTATTCGTACCATAAGTCTTAGAAGATGATGCACCACTCTTCTCAACCTCCTTAGGAACAGTAGGTTCCTTGTTAGTACCATTACCCTTCGAAGAAGACGCTCTATCAGATCCCCCTTTAGTTTTCGAAACCGGCTGCCAACGATAGTTAAGTGTGACCTTTGGTTTTGCAAATCGAACTCCATCAATAACCTTCTCATGAGTTGGAGCCTTACCCTTACCCTTACGCTTAGTAACTTCTACGAATCCCTCCTCATCCACATTAGACTTCACACTAGATTGTTTAACCTTCTTGGGGCATGCAACATCATTATGGTCAAATATTTTGCACAAAGCACACCGAGGGGGCTGCCATTCATATTCAATATCAATTCGTTCCAATGAGTGACCTGAACCATTAGGAAACGGAATCGCCACCACATGATCCATTAACTCATTAAGAGACGACACTTCAATAAGAGCACGAGCATATGAATTTCGACCCCAAGATTTTTTTTTGGGTAAAAGGGATGTTTCACCCTGGTAAAATATATTATCCAAAAAAACGTTGAAGTACAAAGGACGAGAGTGACTCCCTCGCCTCAGTCCCTTAGGACACTTACAGACTCACATATAAGAATGACACACCATTCTTATAACTTACAATAAAATAAACCTACCAATAATGACAAAGTACATAAAAATGACAATACTACTCAAGAAAAAAACATGAGCCTTCTATATCACTTTGGCGGTCCATCTTAACTTCCATGAAAAATCCACGTAGAGACAACCATAGAATCATCCAAGCGGTCTTCAACGTGTAATCTGTTTGTGGTAGCAACGGACACCACAAACACAACCTCCACCATACCCATCATACACTAGATCCATAAGCAACTACCCGAAGATATTCGAGTCTCGATTAACTCCATGATTTTCTATCGGATTGTGTCGGAGAATGGCTCAAGGTATTCTTTGGTTGGTTATGCAGGTTCAAGCTCTATGTGGATGTGTTCACAAGGAAGATTGATGGAAGTTCTACGATGGCTATGTTCTTGGTGCTACCTTAGTGAATCATGTTTTAATTCCTATTTTTATTCACTTGTATAGTCATTGTAGGTGGTAAGTTTTTATTATGTAAGTTATAAGAATGGTGTGTCATTCTTATATTCGAGTCTGTAAGTGTCCTAAGGGACTGAGGTGAGGGATTTCACCCTCACCCTATTGTACCTCAACGTTTTTTGGTGTAATGCATTTTATCGGGGTGAATAAACCCTTTTACCCAAAAAAAACTACCCGAAGATAAGAAAGTGAACAGTAGCAGCATGAGATAGCGTGACACACCAATAGACTCACTTGATTCTTCAAAAGACATCAAAGAGCTCTAACTTCCAATAAACCAACCCTCAAGGACATCATGATCAGAATTATGTCCAATAGAGATGATTGGTAACAAATAGGTTGAATCCCCTAACATCAATAGGTTAAACCCTAACTTACAATCATGATCATGGTAGATAGATAACAAAGACAACCATAAGGAACACTACCCAAACGATCAGCAGCACCCATGATGATTTTTGAACAAGAATCATAAAACTTGACTTACACAAGATAACTTGACATTCACTCTCCCAAACCCACGTAACAAGGATGAACCACAATCAAAGTAGACGTACATGAAACATAAATCCAAACAGGAACATTCCGTATATACCATCCTATGGAACTTGCAAATCGAATATCACAAACCCTTAAGAATGTCGAAACCCTAAAAAAGGTTTCATAAACATGAACGAACAGAACCACCAATGGATCGACCAATAATAAACCATATAACCATGTCAATCCAATCAACCATACCAGATCATATGTAAAAGATAACCTAATATGTAACCATACGATCAGGCCAAACCCACATACCATCCAAAAAAAGATTATAGTTATAACAATTAAGCATCAACGATTAGAACCAATAATATATATGATTGAGAAGGTCGGTTCTAGATCAAGACCCCAAACAACTATTTAGGAATAGGCAACCGATTAATAATAGGAATGGTTAGGTCGGTTAGAAACCAAATTCCTAAAAACGATTTAGGGATAAAATAAAACAACGATTCCAAAACCTTAGATGAATTCCAAGCAGATCCCAAAACGTTGTAGCAAATAATTAGATTGATACACGATAACAAAGGATTAGGATTGAATGGAACGATTAAAGGATTAAGATTGAAGGGATTGGAGATCGAATGATAGATACAGTGACGATTTAAACCCTAACAAACCCTAACAACGATTAACAAAAAAACGATCTAAATCTTAAAAAACTTGTAGCGATTGAGTATCCCAATGATAAACACAATGTTTGATTACTAGGATGAGTCAAATCAGTACAAGAATTGAAGGATTTAGAGCAGATTTGATGAGGATCGATTAGGGTAGGTTAGGGAAAAAATCGCCCATAGTGGGAGTAAAGTCATATCATACTCTGAATACACGACCCCAAGACTTAACACACATAGAACTTGTGTATGAATCCAACATGATAGGTTTATCAATTTGAGTCGTAATCAAACTTAATCCAACCTCCGTATAAGCAACAATTGGCACATTATGTAACTTCAACCAAACGGGGGCTGATGTTACCTCTTCCTTAGCAAGTGTAGTATTAGGCGTCCAAATGTTCAAAAAGATAGGAATGGAACGAATCAACCACGGACCCGTCTCTAACACTTGATCCATACCATCCTTTGTGGAGAATTGAAATAAAAAGAACCCATTATTCAACATAACACGTTCTAACCTAAACTTAGCCCATGTATTTTTCACATAATTCTCCACAATAGGGAATGCAAGCCATTTCCCAATAAAATATCCATAAAGAGTATTAGCAAACCTGGCCGAAACATCATCAATCTCTTTCATAGGAATTATGACATGAGCTCCATCCACACGCTCCTCATTACGTAATTCGCATATATTAACAGATTTGAAAGCATTCTTCGTTTTAAACATCGAAGCATATGACAATTTAGGGGCTGTTTTGGAACCAACATGAGAAGAAGACTCACCATTATCATCGGTATTGACACTCACAACAGCAGCTTGCATAGGTTGTTTTGGAGCTGTAGTACTTGCTTGCTGAGTTGCATAAGAAACTTGTGACACATTGGAATCTTGAGATGAAGCCCCCATAGCAGGCTTTGTAGTACCACAAGCAGCCTTTTCATTCCCCACCAACATACCATGATTAGTCACATCATCCTTGTTTTGGTTTGTAGACAAACCATCCCCTTGATCAGCAAACTTCACCACACGATGAGGTTTCATAACCTTACCATCCCTACCCAAAATCGTACCATAAACATTCTTAAGCTTAGTAGCGATGCCACTTAAAGTTGAATCATCTTCAACACCCTCTTGTTGCCCAATTGATGGTAACACCTCATGAGAAACATTCGTTGATTTCAAACCAGAAGCACCAGTCCTCCTCAAAATAGATTTCAAAATAGGAGCATCAGCCATAAAATTCGATTTTGGGTTGCTGGATGAAAGCTTCAACGAATCCTGATTAGTATTAGTAGCCGACATAATGAAAAAGAACACAAAAACAATAGCGATACACTAAAACCCTAACAACAGCGAACAGGAAAAAAAACTCAAAAAACCACCACCAAATCGTAAAACACAATGAGATTAATGCACCAAAACCCTTAAAGGGTTTAAATACCCATCAACCAAAGCTAACCGACCCTCATGACATAGATAATAAACAATAACGATCAGCGAATCCCTAAGAACCCTAAAACATCGATTAACCAAAAACCAAGAGAAGTTCAAAACCCTAATCAAATCAAGTCTAAATCCAAATAAAAATAATGTTAGAGACTAAATTAAACTCAGTTAACCGTCAAAAACACAATCGTTATAAGGACTAGGAACAAGATTGAAGATTAAAGATCGAATTTTGAATTTTAGGGTTTAGTACGTGGTAAATCGCCCATAAAGGCTCACTTGTTGAGAGCAATTGTGCCTTATTTTATGGCAGCCGTTGTCCCTAAACGCTTGCTCACTTGATGAGAGCAATTACCCTTTACATGATTATAGCCATTGACCCTAATGCTTGCACACTTGATAAGAGCAATTGACACTTACATGATGAGATTCGTTGTTCCTAAAGGCTAACTTTATGAGGGCAATTTGTCCCTTACATTATAAGCGCCGTTGTCCCTAAAGGCTCTAATGCTTGCACACTTGATAAGTGAAATTGTCAATTACATGATGAGATCCGTTGTTCCTAAAGGCAAACTTTATGAGGGCAATTTGTCCCTTACATGATAAGAGTCATTGTCCCTAAAGGCTCACTTGTTGAGAGCAATTGTACCTTACTTTATGGGAGTCGTTGTCCCTAAACACTTGCTTATTTGATGAGAGCAATTGCGCTTTACTTGATGATAGCCGTTGTCCCTAATGCTTGCACACTTGATAAGAGCAATTGGCACTTACATGATGAGATCCGTCATTCCTAAAGGCTAACTTTATGAGGGCAATTTGTCCCTTCCTTGATAAGAGCCGTTGTCCCTAAAGGCTCACTTGTTGAGAGCAATTGTACCTTATTTTATGGGAGCCGTTGCCCCTAAATGCTTGCTCACTTTATGAGAGCAATTGCTCTTTAATTGATGAAGTCGTTGTCCCTATTGCTTGCACACTTGATAATAGCAATTGACACTTGCATGATGAGATGCTGTTTCTAAAGGCTAACATTATAAGGGCAATTTGTCCCATACATGACAATAGCCGTTGTCCCTAAAGGCACGCTTGTTGAGAGCAATTGTACCTTACTTTATTGGAGCCGTTGTCCCTAAACACTTGCTCACTTGATGAGATCAATTGCGCTTTACATCATGATAGCCGTTGTCCCTAATTCTTGCACAATTATTAAGAGCAATTGTCACTAACATGATGAGATCCGTTGTCCCTAAAGGCTAACTTTATGAGGGAAATATGATCCTTACATGATAAGAGCCGGTGTCCCTAAAGGCTAACTTAATTAAGGGCAATATGATCCTTACATGATAAGATCCATTGTCCTTAAAGGCTAACTTTATGAGGGCAATATGATCCTTACATGATAAGATCCGTTGTCCTTAAAGGCTAACTTTATGAGGGCAATTTATCCCTACTATGATAAGAGTCGTTGTCCCTAAAGGCTCACTTGGTGAGAGCAATTGTACCTTACTTTATTGGAGCCGTTGTCCATAAACACTTGCTCACTTGATGAGAGTAATTGCACTTTACATGACGATAGCCGTTGTCCCTAATGCTTGCACACTTGTTAAGAGCAATTGTCACTAACATGATGAGATCCATTCTCCCTAAAGGCTAACTTTATGAGGGCAATTTGATCCTTACTTGATAAGAGCCGTTGTCCCTAAAGCTCACTTGTTGAGAGCAATTGTACCTTACTTTATGGGAGCCGTTGTCCCTAAACTCACTTGATGAGAGCAATAGCCCTTTACTTGATGATACCCATTGTCCCTAATGCTTGCACACTTGATAAGAGCAATTGACACTTACATGATGATTTCCGTTTTTCCTAAAGGCTAAATTTATGAGGGCAATTTGTCCCTTCCATGATTAGAGCTGTTGTCCCTAAAGGCTCACTTGTTGAGAGCAATTGTACCTTACTTTATNNTGTAACACCCCCAAAATCGGGTCCAGCGGAAGCATACATGTTACTGGGGTGCTACTCAATCGGTATCATAACACAAGTACAAAGAACGGTTTTTATCTCAACCATTTAGAATAACTTTCATTATCAATAATATTCAAATTTACATCGTTCAAAAATAGTGCGGAAATACAGGCCCATATAGGAGTTTAAGCGGTCCCAAATATATGTCAGAGTTGTCTATGACCATGCCATGCCATGCCCAAGCCTTCAACAGTTAGCTATCACCTTAAACCTGAAAATACATGCTAAAAAGTGTCAACACGAGGTTGGTGAGTTCATAGATTTATAATAAAACAGTATAGTATTGTGAGTTCAATAGAGAGTTTTGTGACCGTTGTGTGGCTCACAATGTCATAAAAATAGTGTTTTACCTTACAGTAAAATCGGGATTGTGGACCGTGAGTAGAGTGTGTGAACATTACAACAAATATAATGTCACATAGAAAAATAGTCTAGTACGCTAGCACTAAGTTCATGCAACCGAAGCTTGACAGTGTGCATGCTCTAGAAGCACGTTAAATAAAGCCCTTGCAAGTGTCTATCCCGTGACACTCTTGTTTCGACATGTTATACGCCCGCGTTTGCCTATCCGACCAAACCGAACGGGGGTGTCAACCCCAATAGATCTATTTATAGCATTCGCGCTTCCCAGCAGGAATTGACGGTTCATGAGTTTGGGCATTGTGGGATTCAGTGTCTTAGGCTAATCCGCGTAATAGTGTAAATAAAGCATAAGTTTCGGTGTGGTCCATAAAAGTGTTTGCATAAAAGCAATTGTCATTCAATTGTATTTGCGTAACAACAATGATTTGTAAAGTGTTTTGCATATAAGCAATAGTTCATAGAGCGTGTAGCATAAAAGCAATAATTCATAAAGTGTGTTGCATAATTATAAAACACTTGTGTATGTTAGAAACTAATCAAGTATGCAACCAATATACACATAGGTGCATTTGAATAATCAATCAAGTATTGCGCATTCAAATAGAACAAGCGTCGAGTTTAGTTAAAAACGAGCATGTATTCTCCCCCAAAACAGTAATAAAACAAGTAAAAGTAGGGGTCATGAACTCACCTCAGCAATTAGCAGCCTAATTGTGAAAAGAATCAAGTAGTGATAGTGTGCGGCACCGGCACGCGACCTAGATTAGTATGGCAAGTTTAGTTCACAATTCTCGTTTAAGACTCGATGTGTGAAGTCAAAATAAGTTTAAAAGTTTTAAGATGTCTATGTTATTGTTGCTTGTGTGGCGGCATTTAAGTTTAAATAGTTTGGTAAGTATTGGCTCGCATTGGCTTTCAGAAGTGCTTAGGTATACATGTACAAAGGATAAAAGTAACACAAACGAATAAGTCTTTGGTTCGTCAGTAACCAAAAGACGATGTACGGAAAGTAATCACAAGTAAATGATAGACGAAGTCGGTGAAAATATCGTTTAAGAATATGTACGTTTATATATAAGCAAATGTTAATTAATAATAAAAGTAATTAAAATTTATACTTTAAGCAATGGCTTTATTAAAAGAGGTTAAAAATACTCTCATAAGTTATAGGTGTAGGACTTTAGAAAATCCTTCATGACTCGTGTATGGTTTTAGTTTAAACAAGATGACTAGGTGTCAAAAATCTTTATATGAAATATAAACCGTTATGTGTCTCTTTTTTAAAATTGAATACGTTTCTATAAGTTTATATCCATCTCATTAAGCTTAGGTATGTTAAAATAGGCAATATCGACCAATAATAGTTTTCAAGGAATTAACACTTATATTCCTAAATCTGTTTATAATAGCTCATAGTTTTATGGGTTGAGTATATTTAGTTTCGAATGTAAAATACGTTTTATAATCCGTTTATAAAACAAGTCGTGTAGCTATAAGCGTGTCGAGAAGTTGAGTCAAGATCGAATGAGTTTAAATAAGCCGGGAATATGTCGTGAAGTAAACCGAAGCAAAACAAGCAAATCAAACGTGGGCTCGCCCAACAGTGGCTCGACACACATAAGTCATAATGCAAATTTTAAAAGTTAATCTAACCCATTTAGTTTCAATAAGTTTAATAGTTACAAATGGAAAGTAAAGTTTTGCCAAAGAAATTTTATTCCAACAGAACACAACGCAAACAAATGACCATTTTACTTATTTAGGGGATGTAAATTGATCAAAACATTTATACTACTGAGTTAGTAGTGGGACTTGTAACTGGAATAGCAGACAACAAAAAGGAATGGCAACCACCTCATTTGTGTTTGTTTTCCATTTGAATAGCATAATGACAGAGCTAAGAGGAAGCTCAACCAGTCATTAGTCGAGTAGTAAATCAAGGACTAACGAAGTATCAACCGAGCTACATCGAGGCTCGATCAAAGGACCCTTGGTAGGTGGTGTTGCAAGGGAAAACAAGTGCCATTACTAAAGTTCGAGTCATACAAGTGGGGCTGGTGTTCTATGGCTATAATGACTCGACATAACACACCCGTTAGGGGGATGTTTTCCTTTGAATCGAAACACAAACATGACACCTTCGCGGTGTCCGTTCTCGACAGCAACCCAACTAACTTTTTAACGCATAACCAAAATCACTTTCTTTTGTGTTAAAGAGTAGTACTTCAACAAAGATGAATACAGCAAAGCCCAAAACCAAGTTACCAAGATGCTTTTAGTTTACTAAAAGGCTACATATCAGTTACATGACTTAAAACTATAGATTTATAAGATTTTAGATTATGATGTTTACGACTTAACATGGGTTCAGTATACCAACTTGGGAGGAAAGTGGACAAGGCTATCTTGCAACCACTGTTGGGTAGAGTGCTTCAACAGCAGGGCAAAGAAAAGGAACAAAGATGAAACAATGAAAATTTCTCAACCACGTACCCACTGTGGTTCGCGACCCTCGATAATAGCTAAATACAACCAAAGTGGTAACAAGATGTAATTAACCCAAAACAACCCACTGTGTCGAACCAAGGTGGGTTTCGTCCCGAATCAAAACTAAACATGACAAAACTTAACCAGATATGTCAATAAGTACAGAAATATGCATCAAGAAAATAAGCACTCCCAATCTAAAGCCAATCTCAGTTTAGTTATAAGTTTATTGCCACACAAGATTAAAATCAATGACAACAACATAGAAAAGAAAATTTATTTTTATAACTCAATCCGCGAGTTTCATAACAACAGATTTAATTACCAACAAAATCAAGAATATAATACAAGGTGTAGAAATCAAGGTGATCCTTACAACAATTAGAGACGAGTAACAAAGGAGACCAAGAACAATTCAAAACTTGGATCCGATTCGACAAGCAATCCACACACCTCTATCTTCAGAAAATCGAACCCCTCAAGAAAACTAACTGTAAGTTTTTTTTTTTGTTGTGAAATATTTTTGGGTGTGTGGACTCTATGTGTGACTCGACTTGAGTCTTAAGAATGTAAACAAGGAAGGGTTGATTCCTTTTTCCTCCATTAACAGTCGACCCTTAAGCCGAATTAGGTAGTCGTCCCCTCATAGCCTTATCCCCATTTTGTTGTGATTCTTTGACCTTGATGGAAAGACAAAAGAGGACCAGCCTTGTGTTGCTATGACAACCCTTGTTGTTTTATGGATAGTGATCAGGTCAGTTTTGGTCTTTAGCAATGGGAGGTGGAGATGAAGCGTAGCAGGGGGAGAGGAAGAAGGTGACAGATCTGTGTTTGTGGGGATAAGAGGGGTCGGTTATGACCTTATCACAAGGACGATTTGTAATTTACTCTTCCTATTTATTTTGTTTTTGTATTTAATAAGACAAATGTATATTTTGTAGGTTTAACTTTTGTTTTGTATCTTTTGTTTACTTGAAAGTTAAATCAATGTGAAAGTTTATAAAATAATGTGAGATAGGTTGTGTAAATGGTATTGAGTTTTGTAACACTCGCGGGGGTTTAAGCGTACCCCATGTTTCGTTGAGCTCGGATATAATTTTGCATTTTCGAGGTTAGCGTGAGTGCTAAAACATTATTAACGATGACGTTTCTATAATCGTAATTTTATTTCTTTTTATTATATATATATATATATATATATATATATATATATATTTTAATTTCTGAATAACCCGTGTTGAGTTCATGCCTTTACTAGGATTTGTGTCGATACGCGTGTGATGTTTGGTGCGAGATCATTCTCGTGTTTGATCAACAATGATCAGTAACAGTTAGAAAATGGCACATTCACATAACCAATGTAGTGATTTACAGTGCGCGGGTTTGTTTTTCCCGAAATAATTTTGTAAGCTCATGTATGGTTAGGTAAATTGACATTTATTATTTAAAATTTGTTTGGAAAATTCCAGTTTGTTACAGTCACACCTCCTTAAACGGAATCGCGTCCTCGCGATTCAATTCAAGTTACCCATTTAGATCGAAAGAGATGAGTATATACGCACGGGAATTTATCTTCACGTTCCCCACGTGAATTCAGGGCCTTTTTGTGAGTTTCTATGAACTGTGTTGGCAGGGATAGGTGTTGGTACTCACAACCGATTTGAGTCTTACGAGATGGTAAAGGCTCATCTTTGTCTATGAGGAAGTAATACAAAATTCTTTGCTGAAAATTTGCAGTTAGGTAAACCTATGCGACTTCAGAAGGCTCATGATTTCAGTAAAACAGTCTTTAAACATGGTGTGGGTAAAACTATGTCTCAAATGCTATCATTTAATCACCCATTTAATATAAAAAAAAAGTCTTAATAAAGTTTGACTTGATAAATTTTGGCACATCAACATGGGTATCTCGGGAAAAACACTATTACGAGCTTTGTGATTTCTATAAACGCACTTTCAAAAGGAAAGTCCTAAAAAATGTCGAGGAAAGAGGTGTAGCCAGACATGTTTGTTTCAACAAATTTGAGGTGCTTAATGACGGAGTCTAGTTGTCAAGCCTGAGTGCGGTTCAATGTTTAATATCAAGCGAATTTCATAAACGTAAGTATTCAATTTACTTTAAGAGTACCAAGAGGTAGTAACCTAAAATGCTTTTCAATTCGGCAAATAGTTCACATGGTGATTGTTTATAGAACGAATTGTACAATAGTTTATAGGGTAATAGGAAAACAATTCATCATTTGTAAAATTGTAGCAAAATTGTAGTTTAGTTTTGTGATTTAGTAGTAAAGTTCATAAGGGATTAAAACAGTTTGTGAAGTGTAGTAAAACTTGTAGGATAATTGTAATATTGTTTATAAAATGCTGGCGAAACTACTTGTTGTTTAATAAAACGGTAGCAAGGTAATGAATCGCTTTATTACATCATGATAAAATAGTTATAAAGATGATTCGTAAAATAGTTTATAGTACAGTAGGAAAACAATTTATTGTTTATGAAATAGTGGCAGGGTAAAAATCTTGATTTCATGAAATAGAAGTAAGACATTTTGTAGGATGACCGTAAAATGATTCGTAAAATAATTGAAAACAGTTTGTATGCTAATAGCGACACAATATATTATCTTATAAAAGGGTAGCAAGGTAGACAACAGATATTTCCGAGGGATAAGTGAAGGACTAGGTGTGCAGGATTAGGTGTTCCAAAGATAGTGGTTTAGGTTACTACATAAAGTTTTTAAGGTTTCTATTGGGTATAGGATCTTTGCTAAATGTGGAGTTTGGCAAGTTTATAGTTTGGCTTGAAGGAGAGTGTTGATTGCTACTAGCAATCAGTTGCTGTCTCAGTAGTGTTACTTAACGTGGAAGGCACAACATCGATTGAGGTGGAGGTGACTGTAGCATAACCAGATTGTGATAAAAGAGTATTCCATTTAAGAGAAAAAGCACTATGATGTCAGTGTGTTGTGTGTAGATGTGAATGTTCATGTTATGCAACGATTATGTATACACACAGAAATGTTAAAACTTTCAAAAATCAAGTAGAAAATCAATCTGGACATAATTCTAGTATAACCACTCTCAGTATCGCAAAATTCACCTCTGAGTCGGACATAGGTGATCAGGCTACGTCCCACTGTCCCTGGTCGAATATAGGTGATCAGTCTATATTCCACCGAGGTTCAATGAATTTGGAAATACTCAGCTCAGTTACTCTAGTATTATATTCATACTTTAAAAGAAAATGTTATATCATCAGTAAGGCAACAGGCTTGGCAGGCAGGCATGTGGCGGTCATAGGGCCAAGTTTTTATAAAAGTAGTTATAGTCTAGGTTTAAAAATACCTAGTTCTCTATAACCTAGGCTCTGATACCAATCTGTAACACCCCCAAAATCGGGTCCAGCGGAAGCATACATGTTACTGGGGTGCTACTCAATCGGTATCATAACACAAGTACAAAGAACGGTTTTTATCTCAACCATTTAGAATAACTTTCATTATCAATAATATTCAAATTTACATCGTTCAAAAATAGTGCGGAAATACAGGCCCATATAGGAGTTTAAGCGGTCCCAAATATATGTCAGAGTTGTCTATGACCATGCCATGCCATGCCCAAGCCTTCAACAGTTAGCTATCACCTTAAACCTGAAAATACATGCTAAAAAGTGTCAACACGAGGTTGGTGAGTTCATAGGTTTATA
>LBNU01021777.1:50689-65266 GCA_014162995.1 Artemisia annua
GATGAGAGTGAGTCTCTCATCGAAGTCCCTAAGGACACTACCACTACCACTATATAAGAATGACAGACCATTCTTATAACAACAGATCTAAACACTACTAACAATGACTTAAAGTAAAAATACAATATAAGCTGAAAAATCTTCTAAGTCATCATAGCGCTCCAGATCTTGAACATGAAGAAACCCATAACCAAGTTTCCCCGACTTCCAATTGCTCATTCCACAACAAATCCATTTGCGTCTTCTATTAGTATTATCCAATATACATAATCTAATAACCTAATAAGAGTGCAATCCGTAGCAAATTGAATTTGAACGAACAAGTCAATAATAGGTTCAACATCAAGATACATGGTGATCGACATGTAGCAAAAGACACCATAACCAACATGAAGAACCAAAGGGTTTTGAACAAGACCCTTCAAACTTAACTTCCAAACTTGAACCAATCTTCACAACAATCAGAGTGAATCACAAGAAGATAGCACGGCTCAAATCAATGACATTGAATCATCATTAATAGGTCAAACCAACAGCATAGAATAATGAATTAGAACCAGCTGCATAAGACCTTATTAACGATGGAAATAGACATAAGGTTATAAAACCCTAGAAAGCATAATGAATCTCCAAGTCGATCAGCAATACCAAACAAGACCTTACACAACAGGATATCATGAATATGAGGTACGAAACAAAATCCTAACGTAAGGGTTGCTTGTAATCAGCTCGAACAAACACTATCAATGCATGTACCATATCAGTCATATATCATCAATATTCATCCCTCTCTCAACCCACAAACACGGCGTTGACCTCATTCCAGAACAACCACAATCACTAGATCGACATCCATGAGTAAATGGATTGGTTAATCCAACTTGCATAACATAAAAGATATACTTGAACGAACAGCAAAACCAATCCCCAGAAAAGGCTAATCAAAACTGAATAATATAAAACCCTCAAAAAGGGTTTCGTTCTTGAAAACCCTAATGATCGCAAAACACCAATAGGGATCAATTTTGATTAGCAGATCGTATCAAAACAAAGTGATCGACTTAATAATGCTATTAAACCGACAAGAATGACACCCATAAGCACAATACGATCGACAAAATCTCCAAACCCTAAATCGATAGATAATAAATGACCAGGCCTAGAATTTAGGGTTTCGAGTAAACAAGCATAACCTCACAGCACCACTAATGATAAAACACAACCCACAACCGATTGCATACAAACAAACAATCAAAAATCGTTTGATGTAGAGAGGCGTTTAAGGATTAATTAGGAATTAATAAAGTGGCGGCTGAATAAATAGGGGACGATTATAGAATAATCAATAGATAAACCGCCTCTTATCCCTAACAAATCAAAGCAGAACGTTTAATCAATTAACCCAATGAAGAATTAAAGGAAAAAACGTGAAGAATTATAGCCGGAATTTGTTAGGGATAAGGCTGCCGGAAATCGCCCCTTGAGAGAGAATTCGTTTAGGGTTCTATATGGCAATTGTGGTGGATGTGTTTGTGGTGTTTGATACTACAAACATATTGTATGTTGAAGATCACGTGGTGTTTTCTATGTGGATTCTTCATGGAAGTTAAAGTGAACCGCCAGAGTGATTTAGAAGGCTCAAGTGTTTTTCTTGAGTAGTTTTGTCATGTTTTATGTACTTATGTCATTAGTGGTAGGTTCATTTTATTGTAAGTTATAAGAATGGTGTGTCATTCTTATATAAGAGTCTGTAAGTGTCCTAAGGGACTGAGATGAGGGATATCACCCTCATCCATAGTACTTTAGTGTTTATTGGTTAATGCATTTTACCGGGGTACAGGATTATTCCCCTTTACCCATGTAAAGCGCAATTGCTCTCATCAAGTGAGCAAGCGTTTAGGGACAACGGCTCCAATAAAGTAAGGAACAATTGCTCTCAACAAGCAAGCCTTTAGGGATAACGGCTCTTACCATGTAAGGGACAAACTGCCCTCATAAAGTTAGCCTTTAGAAACAACGGATCTCATCATGTAAGTGTCAATTGCTATTATCAAGTGTGCAAGCAATAGGGACAACGACTTCATCAATTAAAGAGCAATTGCTCATATCAAGTGAGCAAGTGTTTAGGGACAACGACTCCCATAAAATAAGGTACAATTGCTCTCAACAAGTGATCCTTTAGGGACAACGGCTCTTAATATGGAAGGGACAAATTGCCCTCATAAAGTTAGCCTTTAGGAACAACGGATCTCATCATGTAAGTGTCAATAGCTCTTATCAAGTGTGCAAGCATTAGGGACAACGGCTATCATCATGTAAAGGGCAATTGCTGTCATCAAGTGAGTTTAGGGACAACGGCTCCTATAAAGTAAGTTGCAATTGCTCTCAACAAGTGAGCTTTAAGGACAACGGCTCTTATCATGTAAGGATCAAATTTCCCTCATAAAGTTAGCCTTTAGGGAGAACGGATCTCATCATGTTAGTGAAAATTGCTCTTAACAAGTGTGCAAGCATTACGGACAACGGCTATTATCATGTAAAGCGCAATTACTCTCATCAAGTGAACAAGTGTTTAGGGACAACGGCTCCAATAAAGTAAGGTACAATGGCTCTCAACAAGTGAGCCTTTAGGGACAACGGCTCTTATCATGTAAGGGACAAATTGCCCTCATAAAGTTAGCCTTTAGGGACAACGGATCTCATCATGTAAGTGACAATTGCTCTTATCAAGTGTGCAAGCATTAGGGACAACGGCTATCATCATGTAAAGGGCAATTGCTCTCATCAAGTGAGCAAGCGTTTAGGGACAACGGCTCCCATAAAGTAAGGTACAATTGCTCTCAACAAGTGAGCCTTTAGGGACAACGGCTCTTATCATGTATGGGACAAATTGCCCTCATAAAGTTAGCCTTTAGGGACAACGGATCTCATCATGTAAGTGACAATTGCTCTTATCAATGGTGCAAGCATTAGGGATAATGGCTATCATCATGTAAAGGGTAATTGCTCTCTTTTTTTTTGGGTAAAGGGGAATAATCCTGTACCCCGGTAAAATGCATTAACCAATAAACACTGAAGTACAATGGATGAGGGTGATATCCCTCATCTCAGTCCCTTAGGACACTTACAGACTCTTATATAAGAATGACACACCATTCTTATAACTTACAATAAAATGAACCTACCACTAATGACATAAGTACATAAAACATGACAAAACTACTCAAGAAAAACACTTGAGCCTTCTAAATCACTCTGGCGGTTCACTTTAACTTCCATGAAGAATCCACATAGAAAACACCACGTGATCTTCAACATACAATATGTTTGTAGTATCAAACACCACAAACACATCCACCACAATCGCCATAACAACACTAAGATAGAATCATAAGTACCCAAGGTGCATGGCATCGTGTGTATGGGGTTTTGAACAAGAGTCCCCACAAACTTAACTTCCACATAGCGTACCAATCAACCCAATAACATAATAACCGAATACAAAGGATCACATGGTACTACTAACAAACACTATGACAAGATTCAGTATACCATTAAGCAGCCAAATGCTCAGCCAAATGCAAAATGAGAGTGCAATCCGTAGGTACTACAATCTGCCATAGACAACCACCATGGTATATAAACCCTAGCATACCCTACCATGATTAGTTCAGTAGCATCAAGTAAATAATAGAGATAAACATCATAGAGAACCGACCAGCCATAGAGTAAAAGCTGGATATGTATTCACCAAATGCAAGAACCAATCTTGAATAATAACACCCATGCATCACATCTGCAACTTACAACCTGCCGTAGCCAAAACAAGGTTATACAAACCCTAACTTCCACTTCTGCAGCAGCAAGAAAATAAACGAATGGTACCCATGCAGAAACAAACAGCCAAGCACAAAAAAGGTCATCAGAAACACACGAGATCCAATAACCAGGTCATACATAGGGTTATGAAAACCCTAACTTCCAATATAACTTCCCCTCTCCCTTAACCCACGTCCATACCATACAACATCCATAAGGAACTGACCAGCACCCAAACCCTAGAAAAAGGGTTACTTGCAAACAGATGGTATCGAAACCCTAAAGGGTATCGACTATTCAATTCAGGATAAAACACACCGAAACCCTAAAAATTGTTATAGTAAGGTTTCAGCATCATGAGATCAACCCATCCTCCAAATATATATGTAATGGAACCGACTATGCAATAGATCGATCATAAAGAACGCAGACCGCCATAAGAACCCTAAAAACAAATGATCCATAATCCTATTAATTAAACCGACCAGGAATAAAAACAGAAAAAAGGATAATCGTTTTTAGGGTTTATAGATAAGAGGAACGATTTCAAATAAGAAAATAAACATGAAAGAAGTAGCAAGCCCTATCCCATATGATAACAGCCACCAGAACCGATTGCATAGTATTCAAAAAAGAATAAAAGAGAGGCGATTAGATGGCTGAGTTTTGATCGGAAGTTACGGGATAGGGCTGCCTGAAATCGCCCCTAGGGGAGAGCTTTTTTTACTCATACGAATTGCGCTTTACATGATGATAGTCGTTGTCCCTAATGCTTGCACAATTGTTAAGAGCAATTGTCACTAATAGGATGAGATCTGTTGTCCCTAAAGGCTAACTTTATGAGGGCAATATGATCCTTACATGATAAGCTCCATTGTCCCTAAAGGCTAACTTTATGAGGGCAATATGATCCTTAAATGATAAGATCCGTTGTCCCTAAAGGCTAACTTTATGAGGGCAATTTGTCCCTTCTATGATAAGAGCCGTTGTCCCTAAAGGCTCACTTGTTGAGAGCCATTGTACCTTACTTTATGGGAGCCGTTGTCCTTAAACGCTTGCTCACTTGATGATAGCAATTGCCCTTTACATGATGATAGTCGTTGTCCCAAATGCTTGCACACTTGATAAGAGCAATTGTCATTTAATTGATAAGATCCATTGTCCCTAAAGGCTAACTTTATGAGGGCAATTTGTCCCGTATATGATAAGAGCCGTTGTCCTTAAAGACTCTAAAGCTTGCACACTTGATAAGTGCAATTGTCACTAACATGATGAGATCCGTTGTTCCTAAAGGCAAACTTTATGAGGGCAATTTGTCCCTTACATGATAAGAGCCGTGTCCCTAAAGGCTCTCTTGTTGAGAGCAATTGTACCTTATTTTATGGGAGTCGTTGTCCCTAAACACTTGCTTACTTGATGAGAGTAATTGCGCTTTACATGATAATAGTCGTTGTCCCTAATGGTTGCACACTTTTTAAGAGCAATTGACACTAACATGATGAGATTCGTTGTTCCTAAAGGCTAACTTTATAGGGCAATTTGTTCCTTACATGATAAGAGCCGTTTCCCCTAAAGGCTCACTTGTTGAGAGCAATTGTACCTTACTTTATGGGAGCCGTTGTCCCTAAACGCTTGCTCACTTGATGAGAGCAATTGCCCTTTACAAGATAATAGTCGTTGTCCCTAATGCTTGCACAATTGTTAAGAGCAATTGTCACTAACATAATGAGATCCGTTGTTACTAAAGGATAACATTATAAGGGCAATTTGTCCCTTCCATGATAAGAGCCGTTGTCCCTAAAGGCTCACTTGTTGAGAGTAATTGTGCCTTACTTTATGGCAGCCGTTGTCCCTAAACGCTTGCTCACTTGATGAGAGCAATTGCGCTTTACATGATGATAGCCGTTGTCCCTAATGCTTGCACAATTGTTAAGAGCAATTGTCACTAACATATTGAGATCCGTTGTCCCTAAAGGCTTACTTTATGAGAGCAATAGGATCCTTACATGATAAGAGCCAGTGTCCCTAAAGGCTAACTTTATGAGGGCAATATGATCCTTACATGATAAGATCCGTTGTCCCTAAAAGCTAACTTTATGAGGGCAATATGATCCTTACATGATAAGATCCGTTGTCCCTAAAGGCAAACTTTATGAGGGAAATTTTTTCCTTACATGATAAGAGTCGTTGCCCCTAAAGGCTCACTTGTTGAGAGCAATTATGCCTTACTTTATGGCAGCCGTTGTCCCTAAACGCTTGTTCACTTGATTAGAGCAATTACCCTTTACATGATGATAGCCGTTGACCCTCATGCTTGCACACTTGATAAGAGCAATTGACACTTACATGATGAGATCCGTTGTTCCTAAAGGCTAACTTTATGAGGGCAATTTGTCCCTTACATGATAAGAGCAATTGTACCTTACTTTATTGAGAGCAATTGTAAGAGCAATTTGTACCTTACATGATAAGAGCAATTTGTACCTTACATGATAAGAGCAATTTGTCCCTAAAGGCTCGCTTGTTGAGAGCAATTGTACCTTACTTTATTGGAGCCGTTGTCCCTAAACGCTTGCTCAGTTGATGAGAGCAATTGCGCTTTACATGGTGATAGCCGTTGTCCCTAATGCTTGCACAATTGTTAAGAGCAATTGTCGCTAACATGATGAGATCCGGTTTTGGCGAAAAAAAAAACCCCAAGTTTCTCTCTCTTTGGCGAAAAAAAAAACCCTTCTCTATCCCAAATCGTTTTTCACAATTCTTGCTAATTTATTGGTTTTCTTGCACGAATTCGTAATAGTTATTTTTTTGGGTAAAAGGGTTTCACCCTGGTAAAATATATTAATCACACAAAACGTTTTAAGTACAATGGAATGTGGCTGAAGTACCACATTAACCTCAAGCTAAACTTGAACAACCACTACACACAAATCGGTTGTGCTAAAGACAGGCCAATAGCACAACAAATCTAGCTAGACATTAGAATCAACTAACTAGGAATAAAACCAAGAAGAATCATGAATCCCATGACTATCCATCTTCCAACCAGCAATAGCAAAGAACCATCTTGAAAAGCGCCCTCTTGAAAAGCACCATCTTGAAAACCAAGAATCCGAAGACCATAAATTGCACCATCTTGAAAAGCACCAAATCTTTGCAGCAACAAATGACCAAAGGAACATCAAAACATATTCGTTGCATACTATTCTCATCACTTCCAGGTGAATTAACTCCTGTGAGAGGTGAATCATAGAAAATAATGGAATTGATGTCTCTTTACCAATAGCCATCACTACTGGAGTAGCCAAATGTTTAAGTTCGAAAACTATGGTACACTTGATAACCATCTGATTTATTAGCAAACCAGAAACTACAAACGGATTTGAGTTGTCTTTACCTGTAGCCGTTTGCTCAGGACTAGCCAAATGTTTAGGTTCAAAAACCATGGTACACTTTGTGGTAATTCGTAATAGTTATTGATTAACCTTTGTGGTAATTCGTTTCTTTAACAGATTTGTGTTTAGTTTTCTCAATATCTTGGCAGATCTTGTGATCGCTTCAAGTTAGGGTTTTTTTGATCAACTTTCATAACCCTTTAAACCTTAATCCTTTTTCCCAACATATACCTCCTAATTCAGTGTAATCGTTCATCAATCCATATCTATTTATTGCAAAGCTTTAGGATCACTGTTGGAATTTATTGAGGGCTTTTGGAATTGATTCTTATCTCCTAAACCCTAAATCGTTCTTTTTGGGATTTAATTTAAACCGACTTACTCACTGCCTATTTAATTCGTTTATTGATCTAATCATTCATTGTTATATTCTTTAGATCTGTGATTTGGGTGTGCTTGAGCTTTAACGTTATACTTAATCCTTTTTGGGTTTGGTTTTTGCATCAGTTTGGGGATGAAACCCTAATTGTTTAGGGATTGTCTTATACGTGGATCTGATTTGGGTTCTAACTGATTGTTCTATTTGATTGTGGGGTTATAAGAGAGATGGAGCAAGGCTTTGTCAATAAATCGACCAACAACTCATTGCTGAATGATGGTGAATCAGAGTCGGTATTGAGTGGTTTGGCTAGGCGTGTTAAGAATATTGATGGTAAAATATTGGGTAAAGATGGTAAACCTCTGAAGCCTTATCGTTGTGTTAAAGATAATGTGGTTTCTACTAGCTTAGTTGATGATGTGGGTGCGACTATGGACAATAATAAGGACAAAGGTGAAGTGGCTAAAAACCACGTTGCTGCTGTTGTTAGTGTCATGGAAAACATCAAGGATAACATGAAGGGTGATTGTGAGGTGGGGTGTTCGAAACCCACTTAGATGTGAATGTTCTTAGCCATGTTGCTGCTGGTACCACGAGTTCTAAAAATAATATACCCACAACTTTTATGGATCCTAAAGTCATGGAGGATACAAATCATCATGGTGTGATTGATTTATCTTTGGCTGATGTTGTTTTACCGCAGGAAGAAGTGGAAACGATTAGTAACAGATTTGTTAACTCACTTTATGGCTATTTTGTTGGACAAAGACCCGCGTTTCCAGTAGTCCAAAACTTTGTTCGGAATGTTTGGAAGAAATTCGGGTTAAAGAATGTCATGATACATCAAGGATTCTTTATGTTTCAGTTCTCAAGTAGGGAGGGTATGGAGGATGTTCTTAATCATGGTCCTTGGTGAATTAGGTCAGTCCCATTAATGCTTCATGTTTGGAACCCTAATTTTGAATTGGTTAAGGAGGACATAAAGAAGGTTCCGGTGTGGGTTAAATTGTATAATGTGCCGGTGGTGGCATATTCGCTGGTTGGGCTCAAAATGATCATGGCTAAATTGGGACGCACTATTATGTTTGATGAACACACGAGTAATATGTGCCTTAAGTCGTGGGGAATGAATTCATATGCAAGGGTGTTAGTTGAGATTTCAGCGGATAATGATTTTGTGGAATCACTTGTGGTGGCAGTACCTATTCCAAAGACCAGGCTAGTACTTCCATACCGAAGGATAATTCTACTCCTAAGGTCACTAATGAGATCACTAATGAGATCACTAATGAGGTCACTAATGAGGAGACTCCTAATGATCAATCTGATCCTCCTTTGGTGAATAATGAAGTGAATGAGTTTGGTTATTTTAAAGATAACATTGATCTTGGTGAACTTAGGAGTGCTATGGAGGATATTTGGGAAAAGAATAAGGTGCTTGATCTTGCCGATAACTCTTCTAACGTGGTGGATGTAGGAGATGGTGCTGAATTGCATATTAATAAGGAAACTTCTAACAGCCCCATTACTACAATATTGGAGGAAGGTATGGATACTTTGAAACCTCGTGAGGTTTCTGCTAATACTGTAAGTTTGGTTGAACCACTTGTGAGTGTACATCCCTCTACTTCTGCTACTAAGAGGACCGACCCGTTTTCTAAGGTTGGTGAGATTGATGATTCGGATAGTGAAGATGAGGTTCTTAACACTTTTGATGAGTCTGCGAATTTATTTGATATGCCTATTGGTACTTTCTCATCGTCAGGTGGTGGAGGTGATCAGGAAGATTATTATGATTATGATGACTTCAATGATCAACTATAGGATCTTCCAGGATGGTTGGGTGCATTTTATGAAGATATCAAGCTCCAAGGACGAGTCAGGAAGTAGTTGACCTTCTATAGTCTTGTTTTGTCTATGTGGTAGTGTCTTGTTATGTATGCACTTTCGCCTATGTAACGGGCTTAGATATGGGATTTCACCCATATCCATTGTACTTTAACATTTCATTTCGTTTGTTTGGTAAGTTATAAGAATGGTTGTCATTCTTATATAAGAGTCTGTAAGTGTCCTAAGGGACTGAGATGAGGGATGTCATTCTCATCCGATGTACTTCAATGTTTTTTTGGTGTAATGCAATTTACCGGGGTGAATTAACCCTTTTACCCAAAAAACATAATGAGATCCGTTGTCCCTAAAGGCTAACTTTGTGAGGGCAATATGATCCTTACATGATAAGAACCGGTGTCCCGAAAGGCTAACTTTATGAGGGCAATATGATCCTTACAGTGGAGAAATCCGGCCGCCACCCCCCCCTCTAATTCCGGCCAAAAATTGCCTAATCGTCCTCTCTATCTCTTTCTTAAGGGTATGCAATACGATTTAGGTCAATTATATTCATGGGAGGGTGGTTGGTATCCCTTAATTCCTATTCTTTAATCGGTTTCTCCTTGTTTGAATCACCGAAACCCTAATTTTTTCTATCTTAATTATTATCGATTTGTTAGGGTTTTGGATCGTTGTTGGGTTTATTGATCGCATCTAATATCCCTTATTCTTTGAAGTCGGTGTTTCTTCACTTATATATATCAAGGGTGCGATCTGATTTGCTTATTTAATCCTATTCGATTGCTTTTGTAATCGGAACTTAAGGTTTTATTGTTTGGTCGATCGTCTTTGGCTACATGGCTATTATTATACGATCGTATTGGGGTGTAATGGGCGATCAAAATCTCACTCTAATCGCCTTCTATCTGTATTGGATCGAATGGTTTGTTAGGGATTATCATGAACGAAACCCTATTATTAGGGTTTCGTATTTATTGGTTTTGATTTGCTGGGTTGCTGCAAGTTGGACTGATGTCCATTATGTCATGAAAGTCGATCTTTGATCATGTTTATCATTTGATTCTGTGATGTTCTTCGAGGAAGTGGGTTGAGAGAGGGAAGGTGCTGCTGTTGATCGGTCATGCTGGTAGTCTAGTGGATCTTGGTTTTTTAACACGGTTCATCTTTCAATGACATGTTGCTGATTATTTTTTAATGGGTCTATTGACTGCTGTCGCCGAATGTTAGGGAAGTTAAGTTTTTAGGGTTCTTATTCAAAAACTCTAGCGATCGATTGGTGCGACTTGATCTTGCTCGTATTCACATCTTCTATGGATTTAGGTCTGGTCGTTACTTGTGATCATTCGTTCTACATGTAAGGGTTTATTCACCCTTGGATTGTTGCATGGTGCCCTTGTTCATGCTGTTTTTGTTTTACGTGGCTGTTTTTGAAGGGGTGATCATAGCATGTACGTTGCAGGTCTGTTGTTGCATGGTCGTTAAGGTTTTATTGAACCTTACTGTTTGTTACACTATCTTATGCTGCTATTGGGTTCTGTTTGACAAGGTCTTAGAACCTTGTTGATTTGAAGATCACATGTATTCACATATTCGGGTAGTAGCTTAAGGATAATGTGTATCTACTCCTTGTACGTTTTGATCCTTTACTGGGCTGAGTTCTTCATCTCATGGGTCAATTGGTATGTTATGTGGAAGTTAGGGTGTTAATCCCTATGTTTTGGTACCGCGGATTGGTTGACGCTGGAAGTTTGGACTACGTTGATGATTTGAAGATCCAAGTATTACTACTTGAAGTGCATTTGTTTTACTCTCTTTTAAGTCATTGTAGTCTGATGTTTAGTTATAAGTGTGGTCTGTTCACTCATACATTATAAGTTATATGAATGATGTTTCATTCGTATAGGAGAGTCTGTAAGTGTCCTAAAGGACTGAGATGAGGGAATCACCCTCATCCTTTGTACTTCAATGTTTTTTGGTGTAATATATTTTACCAGGGTGAAAAATCCCTTTTACCCAAAAAAAATATGATCCTTACATGATATACACGATAAGATCCGTTGTCCCTAAAGGCTAACTTTATGAGGGTAATTTGTATATTCCATGATAAGATCCGTTGTATCTAAAGGCTCACTTGTTGAGAGCAATTGTACCTTACTTTATAGGAGACGTTGTCCCTAAATGCTTGCTCACTTGATGAGAGCAACTGCCATTTACATGATGATAGCCGTTGTCCCTAATGCTTGCAAACTTGATAAGTGAAATTGTCATTTACATGATAAGATCCATTGTCCCTAAATGCTAACTTTATGAGGGCAATTTGTCCCTTACATGATAAGAGCCGTTATCCCTAAAGGCTCACTTGTTGAGAGCAATTGTACCTTACTTTATGGTAGCCGTTGTCCCTAAACGCTTGCTCACTTGATGAGAGCAATTGCCCTTTACATGATGATAGCCGTTGTCCCTAATGCTTGCACACTTGATAAGAGCAATTGTCACTTACATAATGAGATCCGTTGTCCCTAAAGGCTAACTTTATGAGGGCAATTTGTCCCTTACATGATAAGAGCCGTTGTCCCTAAAGGCTCACTTGTTGAGAGCAATTGTACCTTACTTTATGGGAGCCGTTGTCCCTAAACGCTTGCTCACTTGATGAGAGCAATTGCCCTTTACATGATGATAGCCGTTGTCCCTAATGCTTGCACACTTGATAAGAGCAATTGTCACTTACATGATGAGATCCGTTGTCCCTAAAGGCTAACTTTATGAGGGCAATTTGTCCCTTACATGATAAGAGCCGTTGTCCCTAAAGGCTCACTTGTTGAGAGCAATTGTACCTTACTTTATGGGAGCCGTTGTCCCTAAACGCTTGCTCACTTGATGAGAGCAATTGCCCTTTACATGATGATAGCCGTTGTCCCTAATGCTTGCACACTTGATAAGAGCAATTGTCACTTACATGATGAGATCCGTTGTTCCTAAAGGCTAACTTTATGAGTGCAATTTGTCCCTTACATGATAAGAGCCGTTGTACCTAAAGGCTAACTTTATGAGAGCAATTTATCCCTTCTATGATAAGAGCCGTTGTCCCTAAAGGCTCACTTGTTGAGGGCCATTGTACCTTACTTTATGATAGCCGTTGTCTCTAAATGCTTGCTCATTTGATGAGAGCAATTGCCCTTTAAAAGATGATAGCCGTTGTCCCAAATGCTAGCACACTAGATAAGAGCAATTGTCATTTACATGATAAGATCCATTGTCCCTAAAGGCTAACTTTATCAGGGCAATTTGTCCCTTCCATGATAAGAGTCATTGTCCCTAAAGGCTCATTTGTTGAGAGCATTTGTACTTTACTTTATGGGAGCCGTTGTCCCTAAACGCTTGCTCACTTGATGAGAGGAATTTCGCTTTACATGATGATAGCCATTGTCCCTAATGCTTGCACACTTGATAAGAGCAATTGACACTTACATGATGAGATCCGTTGTTACTAAAGGCTAACTTTATGAGGGAAATTTATCCCTTCCATGATAAGAGCCGTTGTCCCTAAAGGCACACTTGTTGAGAGCATTTGTACTTTACTTTATAAGAGCCGTTGTCCCTAAACGCTTACTCACTTGATGAGAGCAATTGCGCTTTACATGATGATAGCCTTTGTCCCTAATGCTTGCACACTTGATAAGAGCAATTGACACTAACATGATGAGATCCGTTGTTCCTAAAGGCTAACTTTATGATGGCAATTTGTCCCTTACATGATAAGAGCCGTTGTCCCTAAAGGCTCAATTGTTGAGAGCAATTGTACCATACTTTATTGGAGTCGTTGTCCCTAAATGCTTGTTCACTTGTTGAGAGTAATTGCGTTTTACATGATGATAGCCGTTTTCCCTAATGCTTGCACACTTTTTAAGAACAATTGACACTAACATGATGAGATCCGTTGTTCCTAAAGGCTAACTTTATGAGGGCAATTTTTTCCTTACATGATAAGAGCCGTTGCCCCTAAAGGCTCACTTGTTGAGAGCAACTGTACCTTACTTTATGGGAGCCGTTGTCCCTAAACGCCTGCTCACTAGATAAGAACAATTGCCCTTTACATGATGATAGCCGTTGTCCCTAATGCTTGCACAATTGTTAAGAGCAATTGTCACTAAAATGATGAGATCCGTTGTTCCTAATGGCTAACTTTATGAGGGTAATATGTCCTTTCCATGATAAGAACTGTTGTCCCTAAAGGCTTACTTGTTGAGAGCAATTGTACCTTATTTTATGGGAGTCGTTGTCCCTAAACGCTTGCTTACTTGATGAGAGCAATTGCTCTTTAATTGTTGAAGCCGTTGTCCATATTGCTTGCACACTTGATAATAGCAATTGACGCTTACATGATGAGATCCGTTGTTCCTAAAGGCTAACTTTATGAGGGTAATTTTTTCCTATCATGATAAGAGCCGTTGCCCCTAAAGGCTCACATGTTGAGAGCAATTGTGCCTAACTTTGTGGCAGCCGTTGTCCCTAAATGCTTGCTCACTTGATGAGAGCAATTACCCTTTACCTGATGATAGCCGTTGTCCCTAATGCTTGCACACTTGATAAGAGCAATTGACACTTACATGATGAGATCCGTTGTTCCTAAAGGATAACTTTATGAGGGCAATTTGTCCCTCACATGATAAGAGCCGTTGTCCCTAAAGGCTCGCTTGTTGAGAGCAATTGTATCTTACTTTATTGGAGCCGTTGTCCCTAAACGCTTGATTCGTTGTCCCTAAAGGCTAACTTTATGAGGGCAATATGATCCTTACATGATAAGAGCAGGTGTCCCTAAAGGCTAACTTTATGAGGGCAATATGATCCTTACATGATAAGATTCGTTGTCCCTAAAGGCTAACTTTATAAGGGCAATATGATCCTTACATGATAAGATCCGTTGTCCCTAAAGGCAAACGTTATGAGGTTAATTTGTCCCTTCCATGATAAGAGACGTTGTCTCTAAAGGCTCACTTGTTGAGAGCAATTGTACCTTACTTTATGGGAGACGTTGTCCCTAAACGCTTTCTCACTTGATGAGAGCAATTGCCATTTACATGGTGATAGCCGTTGTCCCTAATGCTTGCACACTTGATAAGTGCAATTGTCACTTAC
>LBNU01021777.1:77133-90332 GCA_014162995.1 Artemisia annua
AACTGGCTAGTCTCCTGCAGCAAACGGCTGACAGTAACAGACATGGCAATCCGTTTATAGTTTCTGGTGTGCAAAAATCAGATGGTATCAACGTGTCACATGGGTTTTTGAACTAAAACATTTGGCTAGTCCTGAGCAAGACGCTCTACAGGTAAAGACAAGCAATCCGTTTTAGGTTGCTGATTTGCTGAATAAATGCAGGATTGGGTTATCAACTGGTACCATAGGGTCTTCGAACTTAAACTAGTTGTGGCTGTACTGCAGTAGTGGATGCTTATTGGGTGTACAAGAGTCAGTCAGCAATCCATTAGTTTCACATGATTCACGCTCTCGCCAGGAGTTCCACCTGGACATGTGATGCAGAATGAGTATGGGTAAGTATTATGGGTTTGGATGGTCATTTTGTCATTTGTGCTCGTATTCTTAGAGATGGTGGTATGCGAGTGGCAGTCGTATACTTTGGTTTAGTGCTCTTGCTGGCTTGGAAGATGAGGTTGCTCTTTGGTCGCTCGATGACATTTGGTCTTTTTGATGCTGCAAAATTTGCTCTATTTCCCTGCCAATTTATCGAATTCGGATTCTTGCGTTTTTCAAGACGTGTTTTCAAAGGGAGGGGCGATCTTTCTAGCATGTTTCTTTGCCTATCTGCTGGCTTGGAAGATTGTTGTTCCGTGGTGATTCATGTTGCATCTCTTGGCGTTCGTTTCAGTTAGGTGATCTGTAATTATCTAGCTAGGTTTGTTGTGCTTATTGGCCTGTCAGTACACACCGAGTAGTGTGTAGTGTTGTTCAAGCTTGGCTTGAGTTGAATGTGGTATTTCAGCCACATTTCCGATTGGTAGCTTAAAACGTTTTGTGCTGATTAACTATATTTTCACCAGGTAGAACCGCTATCTTAGCCCAAAAAAAAAACTTAAGGGTCAATCTAATTCAAGTTCATCTGAAGAAAAAGTTGAGATTCCTAAGGATGATACACCTAAAAGGAATGCTAGGGATTCAAGGAATGCAAACAATGATAAAAGGTTTTCTAAAGTTTTTCCAAAACCAGCAGTATTCTCAAACTTTTCTCAAAGAACTGCTAGTCACTCAGCAGTACCTTCACAAAATACTTTTCAAAATACTGCTAACTTTAGAAATTCTTCTAATCATTCACCTAGAAATCATACTGGTCTTGGCTATAAACCTCAAAGAACAGGATTTGGGTTGATAAATCAGAAATTATGTTTTGTTTGTTATAGTCCTAATCACTTGATAAAAGATTGTAACTTTCATTCAGAATACTTAAGTCAATACCCAAAGACTAAATCTGCTCACCATAGGCCAACAGAGACTAAACTAGTTTGGAACTATTCAAGTAGGGTCAACCATAGCAATCTTTCAAAAGCCTATAGGTACCCTCACCAGAAAAGACCTTTTTCTAAACCACCAGTACCTTCAGGCAACACTTTTCAAGGTACGGGTAAGCCACAAACAGTACCCTCTCTAAGTACTATTAGGAAGTTTTCCCCCAATCAAGGTACTGCTAATGTAAGACCAAGAAGGTCCAATAGAGTACCTAGAGCTCCTGGCCGTGATACCAATTTCAATAAACCTAAAAGGCCTTACAACTCAAAAAGAGTATCTAACTACAGACCTCAAATCAAAAAGTTAAAACCATGTGGGTCAAGAAAGAAAGTACTGCTGGGAAACAACCAGTACTTTCAGAATGTGTGGGTAAAAAGGAAAATGCTGTTGAAAAAGAAAGTTTTGTTGAAATCAAAGATCAAGTTTTAGAACATAATAAAGTGATTGATCATGTTTTCAAAAACAGTGGAGATTACATACTTAAAGAATTTAAGTATGTCAGTCCACAAGGGGAACACAAGTCAGTAATGGCTTGGGTTCCTAAAAGAAACTAACTTTCTTATTATTGTGCAGGGCAACCCAGAAGAGGAGCTTAAAGATCATTTAATTGTTGATAGTGGTTGCTCTGGAAGCATGACAGGAGACAAGGAGCTACTGTCAGATTTTAAGGAATATTTTGGAGGAAGAGTTGCATTTGGGGATGATGCTACTGGAGGGAGAATTACTGGCAAAGGAACTATCAAGACAGGAAGTATTGATTTTGAGAATGTTCGTTATGTGAAGGAGCTCAAGTTCAATCTCTTATCAGTATCTCAGATTTGTGACAAGAAGCATCCTGTGTTGTTCACTGACACAGAATGTCTTATTCTCTCCCCTAAGTTTAAGTTTGAAGATGATAACTTGGTGATTTTGAGGGCAAACCAATGATGTGTATAGCATAGATATGAAGAATATTACCTCCACTGAGAGAGCTACATGTTTGGTAGCAAAGGCAACACTTGAAGAGGCACATCTATGGCACAGAAGACTAGGTCATGTGAATTTCAAAAATATCAACAAGCTGGTCAAAGGCAATCTAGTTCGAGGTTTACCTTCCAAAACTTTCTAGACTGATCATTCATGTTTGGCCTGTAAGAAAGGGAAACAAGATAGAGCTTCATGCAAAAAGCTTGGGGAAAGAACTATCAGAGAACCTCTGGAGTTGTTGCATATGGATTTGTTTGGACCTGTTTCTGTGTCAAGCCTAAACAAGAAGAAGTACTGCTTAGTTGTGACAGATGATTGCAGTAGATTTAGTTGGGTCTTTTTCTTGGGATTTAAAGATGATACTTTTGATGCTATTCATGATCTAATAATATCCCTATAAAATCAATTGAGACTCAAAGTTAGAGGTATTAGATGTGATAATGGAACTGAATTCAAAAATAAGCTTATGGATGATTTTTGTGCCAACAAAGGAATCAAGAGGGAATTTAGCATTGCTAGAACTCCTCAGCAGAATGGAGTTGCAGAAAGAAAGAACATAACCTTGATAGAAGCAGCAAGAACAATGCTTGCAGATTCACTCTTACCTATTCAGTTTTGGGCTGAAGCAGTAAGTGCTGCTTGTTATATTTTAAATAGAGTTTCTATCACCAAACCTCAGATGAAGACACCCTTTGAGTTACTTATGGGCAGGAAACCCAGCATCAGCTTTATGAAACCTTTTGGATGTCCTCTCACTATCCTTAACACCATTGATAATTTGGGTAAGTTTGATGGCAAGTCAGATGAAGGATACCTATTGGGTTACTATACCAATAGTAAAGGTTTTCGGGTGTATAACAGGGTTACAAGGAAGGTTCAAGACTGTCTACATGTTGAATTCCTTGAAGATCAGCCAAACCAAAGAGGTAAAGGTCCTGATTGGATGTTTGACCTTGATGTGTTAACTCCTTCTATGAACTATGTGCCTGTTAGGGAGGAGAGTCAAGTTGTTCATTCAGAAGAAGAAGATTCACAGTTCATAGTTCATGGTGTCAATGTTAGTACTACAGATGTTCCTGATACAAACTCTATTGACAAGGAACAAAGTACTGTTAACAAGGAGCAAAGTACTGTTGACTCATCTCCCATAATCTCTGATGAAGATCAAGATGAACTCAATAGCATGCTTTTTGAAGAAACACTTGCTAAGTCCTATGAAGATGATCTAAGACGAGCCTATGAAGTAGAGAAGACAAAGGGAAAATCTACTTTGGACAACAGCACTTTGGACCCCAGTACTTTGGATCAAAGTACTGCTGCTCAATTTGAAAGTACTTCTGAGGGAGTGAATTCAAACACTTGGACCAACACTGATGATTTTCCTGGTCAATCCATGCCTCCTTTTGAAGAATCAGATGATGAGCTACAGGAAGATGGAATTTTCTCTCAACAAGGTCCTGATCTCACAAATTTGGAAGATGATCTTACAGTACCAACAACTCACACTTCAAGAGTGCATAAGAACCATCCTGCAAATAAAATTATTGGTTCTCCTACTTCTGGTGTTCTTACAAGATCCAAAGCTAAGAGTATCACTAAGCCCCATAATGCTTTACTTAGCTTTGTTTACAAACAAAACAGGATGAATCATAAGGATCAACAGACATGTTTGTTTGCTTGCTTTATCTCTCAAGAAGAACCCAAGAATATAGCTCAAGCTTTAACTAAAGAAAGCTGGGTTGAAGCTATGCAAGAAGAGCTTCTACAATTTAAGCTTCAAGAGGTTTGGGTCTTATGTGATTTACCTGATGGCATGAAGGTAATTGGTACAAGATGGGTCTTCAGAGTCAAAAGAGATGAAAGAGGTAATGTCATCAAGAACAAAGCAAGATTGGTTGCACAAGGATATAAACAAGAAGAGGGAGTGGATTATGATGAAGTATTTGCTCCTGTAGCAAGAATTGAAGCAATCAGATTATTCCTTGCTTTTGCCTCTTACATGGGATTTCCAGTTTATCAAATGGATGTCAAGAGTGCCTTTCTTTATGGCAAGATTACAGAAGAGGTCTATGTTAAACAACCTCCTGGTTTTGAAGATCCTGAACATCCAAACAAAGTCTACAAAGTTGTTAAAGCATTGTATGGCCTTCATCAAGCTCCCAGAGCATGGTATGAAAGACTCTCAAATTTTCTATTACAACATGGTTATAGAAGAGGAGCTATTGATAAGACTTTGTTCATTAAAAGAGACAAAAAGGATATTATGCTGGTTCAAGTTTATGTGGATGATATTATCTTTGGGGCAACAAAACAGGCCATGGTGAAATAGTTTGAACAACTCATGCAAAAAGAGTTTCAAATGAGTTCAATGGGTGAATTAACTTTCTTTTTGGGGCTTCAAGTTAAACAATCAAGTACTGGAATCTTCATAAGTCAAGATAAGTATGTCACTGACATCCTTAAAAAGTTTAATCTTAACACTATCAAGCCAGTCGCAACACCCATTAAAGCTTCAAACTCATTAGGAAAGGATGAAGATGGTAAACCAGTGGATGTCAAGCTTTACAGATCTATGATTGGGTGTCTTATGTACTTAACTGCATCAAGGCCTGATATCATGTTTGTTGTATGTCTTTGTGCAAGATATCAAGTTTCGCCCAAGGTTTCTCATATGAATGATGTACAGAGGATTTTTGGTTATCTCAAGCATCAACCTAAGTTAGGATTGTGGTATCCTAAGGAGTCCCCTTTTCACTTGGAAGCTTTTTCAGATAGTGACTATGCTGGAGATAACTATGATAGAAGATCAACCACTGGAGGATGCCAATATCTTGGAAGAAGATTAGTTTCATGGTAGTGTAAGAAGCAAACAATTGCAGCAACTTCATCTACTGAAGCAGAATATGTTGCAGCTGCAAGTTGTTGTGGACAAGTATTGTGGATGCAAAATCAACTCTTGGACTATGGATACAATTTCAAGAATACTCCTATTAATATTGATAATGAAAGTACTATTTGTATTGTGAAGAATCCAGTTTACCATTCCAAGACCAAGCATATACAAATAAGGCATCATTTTATTCGAGATTGTTATGAGCACAGACTCATAAATGTTGTCAAGGTTCACACAGATGATAATGTAGCAGATTTACTCACAAAAGGCTATGATGTTTCAAGATTCAAGCATTTGGTGGTAAGTATTGGGATGATAAATTATTAGGCTACTTTTGAGGGGAGGCATTAGTAGTTAGTTATTATTTGAGGGGAGGCTACATATATCATTTAACAGAAAAGAAAATTTTATTCATTAACATTCAAAGTGATTACATCAAAGTTCAAGAACCACAGATACAATTCAGACAAAACAACCTACACCAACCCTACCCAACCTACACCCTACATAATCTACTCCATATGCCTTTTTTCCTTTTCCTTGATAAGTCTACTTTCCCTTTTGAGCATTCTTTCTTTTGTCATCAAAAGATGATTGCTTTCTTGGACAAGCAAGGAAAAGCACTTGCATTGGAGGTTTCTCTGGTCTTGCAGGCTTCTCTTCCACAGGAATCTTCATGTTCTTCAAGGCAGATTCTAGAGCCTGATTCAAGGCTCTTGGCAATTCTTTGGATAGTGTTGTAGTTGGAGCAGACGTAGTACCTTTTTTCTTAGGTTTTTGGTTGGTTGAGCTTGATGCAATAGGAGGAAAGTAATCACTCCATCCTAGTTTGGAATCAGAATCTGACTCAGAGAAGTACTTGATATCTGAATCACTGGACTCATCATTAGACATGTATATCAATTGGAAGTTACTCATGATGATGTTAGGGTTTTTATGATGAAGTAAGGTTTTTGTGATGAAGAAAAGTGTTTATGAAAGCTCTTTTTATAGGCAAGAAGGACTTATGGGTTATTAATGATAATCATTCAATTATACTTGCCTTGGTAGTTTTGGGGAGTAAATATGGAAAGTATTTAATGCATCGGGTTGACTTTCAGAAGATATTTTGGTCAAAGAGTCAATATTCATAGATATTTTTATCGACCAGTACTTTGCCAAAGTACTGCTGAAAGTACTGCTATGGGATAATGCTGCTATAAGAGTACTGCTGACGTGTCACGTACTGCTCTGTAGAATGCACTGTTCTAACGGTCATATATAAGGGGAATGGAGATACATGCCAAAATAACGGTATCCGTATTAAATGGGACTTGATTTTTTTAAATCTCATCCATATTTAACAAACCCTACCGCCTTTTTAATCTCTCTTTTCTACTTTACATCCACATTCTCCTACGCAGTCATTGTTATTTGTCAATTAACCCTCTTCATACCACTTCATTCTTCCATACCACTTCACAAATGGCTCGTTCTACTTGCAGTCGCCATAACATGATCGCTAATTTGAATAAGACAGAGTCGAATGTTGATTTTCACGCTATCATTGATTTTCTTACTGGGTCTTCCATCAATTATTCTCTATTGGTCAATCCGGATATAATTGGGCCATGGATTCAAGAGTTTTGGGCTACTGCTAAATCAGGATGGGAGGAACCAGATATCTCATTTGTTACGGCTAAGGTTGTTGGGCGTAATATTAGGATCACTGAAGACAGTATTCGTACAAATCTTATGTTCCATGATGAAGAATGACATGTTGCGAATTTTTTACCCTAAAAACCCTAAATCGTTTTTCACAATTCGTCTCTTGATCTCTTGTTTCTCTGATCCTTCTTGTTAATTAGTGATTAACATTCGTGTTTCTCATTGATTAATCTTGTTGGGTGAGTTTAATACAGAGTTCTTGGGTCGTTTTGTGTTAAAAACGATTTAGGGTTGTTCTTCATTCAAATCGTTTTCATCTTATCTGCTCCAACCTCTTTGATTTATGGAACGATTGATCTCACTAGTGATTAATACCTTTATTATTGGTTACTTCTAATCGTTGCTTGGATCTAAGGGTTTGTTTTAGATTTGGTGAAATCGATTTTCTTTTAGGGTTTTTAGCCGCCATGTTATTTATTCAATCGTTCCTTATTTTATCCTAATTAAGTCGGTTCTTTTGGACTGATATACTTATTTAAGGTCGATTATCTCTGGTTGCTGCACATCTCTTTAATTCCAATCGAATCCCTTTATTAGGGTTTCGTTATTTTTCTGTGCTGTTGGGCTTATTGTTAACCAATCTCGTTTAGGGTTTGGTTTTTTGGTGTTGTGAGTGATTTGGTGCTGAATTGATTAACAAACTCTTTGGGTTTGTTTCTTTCTGGTTTGCTTGTAATGGTTGAGCATAACGACATATCATTCTGTTGAGGTGGGATTGTTGGAGCTTCATTCTTATATCTTTTGTGATTTGGCATGTTAAGTGATATTGGATCTGGTTGTATGGTGTTAGTGGTGATTGATCCTGTTGGTTTAATTACAAGTCGATTTGATTCGTGGCTCTATATTGGTATGTGGGTTTTGAGAGAGTGGAAGTCATGTTCATTATGTGTAAGTCAATGTTCTATTGCAGCTGGATTTATCTCTTTATGATGGTTAGGAGCTGCTATTGTGGAAGTGGAGCTACTATTGTGGATTTGGTTGATTTTTATGTGCTTGTTTGGTATTCTTATTGGAGTTCAGTTTGCATCTCAACGTACGCTGTTGGAGCGAGTTTACTTGCTGCTCTATCCGTGGTTTTAGAGTCCCTCACCAACCGATGTATGATACTTGTGAACCGTGATTCCATTAGGATGATTTTAAGATGCAAGTCTACTATGGTGGTTTCTGATTGGTATATGTAAGTTAAGTTTCTAGGGTATCTTATTCAAAAATCCTTGACTCGATCAATAGTAATTCTTTTTGCTATGGATCGTTTATGGGTGGTTCGATCTTCATTTTATGGCTCTATTTTATGCATGGGATTGTAGCTGCTCTCATTTGATGGATGTTAGGGTTTGGACCCTATGTATGTTCATCTCTTGGTTGTCACATAGGTGCTCTAATTCTGATTCTTTTGAAGCATGGCTTGTGGGAATATGAAGATGATTATGGAAGTTTGGACTACTATGACGATTTGAAGATTCATGGAATTATGTATTTAGTTTGTGTTTCTTAGTCGTTGTAGATCATGTTCAATGTATGTTTCTTTTCACTGTAAGTTATAAGAATGGCCTGTCATTCTTATATGTGAGTCTGTAAGTGTCCTCAGGGACTGAGATGAGGGAAGTCACCCTCATCCTTTGTACTTCAACGTTTTTGGTGTAATGAATTTTGCCGGGGTGAATTAACCCTTTTACCCAAAAAAGAATGACATGTTAAGTTTGATAAACAAGTACTTTGGGACACCCTTAGGGATATTGGGTATGAGGGTTCACTTACCAAGCTTACATTTGAGAAACCCTTATTTAGTCCACACTGGAAGTATTTGATTCATGTTCTACTTCATTGCCTCAGTAACAAAAGTACTGCTTGGAATGAATTTAGTCAAACTTTAGCATCAGCCTTAGTGGGATTAGCTACCAATCAGCCTTTCAACTTTTCATTCATGATTCTGGATGGTATGCACAAACACATCAAGAATGGTTCACCATTTTTGATGTATCCTAGGTTTATTCAAATCTTTTTGAACAAACAGCTTGAGGGTGTTCCCAAACCCCAAGAATTCTTGCCAGCCATTGTTCTTCCTAATAAGGTGTTTACTTTTATGGCTACCAAGAGTGCTAAATTCTCTGGCAGGAATACACCTCTCACTGCCCATATTTTGGAAAAGGCACAAGCTGTTAAAGATGCTGCTCAAGAAGAATCAGAACCTGCTTCAGACTCTGCTTCCACTCCATCTCAAGCTCAAGCTGTTTCACCACATACAGAGCAGTCACACTCAGAGAAAGGAGATGCTTCTCAACATACTGTTTCAAGGGAAAAGATTGCTTCTCCACAAGGTACTGCTCCTCATGATTCAGAACAGGATGAGAATCAACCACCCACTCCCAATGATTATACTTCCACAGATGGTTCTCAAACATCTGGAGGAGATGAGGGAGTGATGGCTAATGATGAGCCATCTGCTCAAGAGGAAGTTCTGAATGCTTATGCTGTGACAAGGGAATTAAGGAGACTGAAGAAAGCTCATGAAGATCAAGCTGCACTACTTTTGAAGTTGAGCAACAAGTTCAGACGATTGAAGAGGTTTGTTTGGCCACTTGTTAAACATCACAGGCTATGGGTCAAGTCACAACAGAAACATGGTCACAAACCTAAGTCCAAGAAAAGACAGTTCAAGAAACATAGAAAGCTCATGAAGATCAAGCTGCACTACTTTTGAAGTTGAGCAACAAGTTCAGACGATTGAAGAGGTTTGTTTGGCCACTTGTTAAACATCAGAGGCTATGGGTCAAGTCACAACAGAAACATGGTCACAAACATAAGTCCAAGAAAAGACAGTTCAAGAAACATTCTTCATTCCCATTGGGGAGGAATTTGCAGAATAAGAATGTGAATGAAGATGCTGGTTTGGATAACAGTCAAGATGTTGATAATATTCAACCCCTTGAAGAAATAACACCACTTGAAGAAAATACTCATCAAGATACTGCTGAGAGAAAGATTGATGAGACTGAGCAAATTGATGTTCAAGATGTTGATATTCAAGACAAAAGTGGTGATAATAAAGAAGAATTGGATGTGAAAGATACTGGTGTTGAAAATGCTCAAGGTACTGCTCATCAAGGTACTGAGAGACAGTTTTTAATCACACCAAGGACTTTGGATTTTGAAGAAGATGTTGGTCCATCCAATCCAGTTCAAGAAGAAGAGATTAGAAAATCTACCAATAGTGATGATGAGACTATTGCTGAGATTATGATGAGTATATCCAGACCTACAGGCATTGTTATTCAAGAAGATGAACATACTCAAGAAAAACCTTCTCCTCAACCTACTCAAGAAACTGATCCTAAAGACAAAGGGAAAGGAATCTTGGTAGAACCAGAGAAAAAGAAGAAGAAGAAGGAATTCACTTTAGCACAGATAAGGGCTATTCAAGAAGCTAAAGGTGAAGAAGCTGCTAAAAAGTTACAAGCAGAACTTGATGCTGAGTTTGAAAAAGAAAGAGAGATTGTTGTTCAACCAAGAAGACCAATGACAAAAGCTCAAGAAAGAAATTTTTATATGAGTTATTTGAAAGGTCGAGGATACAAAGGTCTACAGAAGTTAAAGTATCAAGAAATGAAGGATTTATATAATGCTGTCAGAGAAGCGTATGTAAGACAAGTTGATGGCATTATTGCTTATGATACTGAAGAAGGAAAACAAATGATGGAGGCTAGTAATAAAAGGAAAAGAATAACAACTAAATCACAGTCATCAAAGAAGTCTAAATCTGAAGTGGAATTAAGAGCAAACACAGTTGATGAACTGAGGAATTATCTAAGAGTTGTTGACTTTGAGCTTCCTAAGTCAGAAGAAGATGCTGCTACAAAAGCTAAGATATCAGATTTGGAAGTGATAGAATCTGAGAAAGATGGAGATTATTTTGTTTTCCATAGAGAAGATAACAGCTTCAGAGCATTCAATTTGTTGTTGAATGTGCTGCATCTTATTGACAGAGAAGATTTGTTTCATCTACACCAACAAATTCAAGCTTATTTTAAACAAATTACACTCAAAGGAATTGGTGTATTGTTGCTGGGAGATCTCACAACACTGTGGGAAACAGAGGAGACAAGCACAGATGATATTTGGAAAAACCAAGAAGTCTGGGAAATTCAAAGTTGGAAATTCTTTGAAAAGGCTGGTGTGCATGTCTTAGAGTTGGAAGATGGTACTATGATCTATATGTTAGCTGAAAAAAGATATCCTCTTACAAGAGATTTGATGATGAGGATGCTGGATCATGGTATGGAAGTAGAGCAAGAGGATGAAACTGCTCTAATGGTGATTAATTTGTTCATTAATTGGAAAATTTAAAAGATGATGATGCATAATTACTGGTATGGTTTTAATTATTTAAATCTTTTGAATAAACAAGTACTTTATTCAAAGTACTGCTGATCAAATAGTACTTTTACAAAGTACTGCTTGCAGCATAAAACCAGTAAAGTCTTTTGAAATAATAATTTTTGTCATGTGCAAAATACTTTTTGAAGCACAAATGTTTACAGCAACAGATTGTTTTTGGAGATATACATGGTGTTAGTACTTGTGCTACACAACAAATGGTATTCAACTCACCATGTTTAACAAACAAGAAAGAGTTTGACTCATGAGGGTACGGCTCTGATGTGATAATCAAATCCGTTTTTAGTTGACAATTTACTAAAAATTGTATGGTTTCAACTCACCATATCTGTGATAAGTGAAGAGTTGACTAGCCCACAAGAAAATGGCTTGTGGTAAAGGCTGTGGAAAATCCATTCATATGGTAATTAGTTCAACATGATAGTTGTACTAAAAGAACTAGCTAGTCCAAAAGCAAACGGTTATTGGTAAAGACTACTCAAATCTGTTGATAGCTGATGATTTGCTAAAAATCATATGGTTATCAATGTACCATGGTTTACTAAACCTAAACATTAGCTACTCCAGAGTTAATGGCTTTGGTAAAGAGACATCAAAATCCATTAATTTTCAATGATTCACCTCTCACAGGAGTTAACACACCTGGAAGTGATGAGAATAGTATGAAACTTAACAGATTTGATGTACCTTATGTTGCTGAGTAGCTGAGAAGAACTAAAGTTGTTGTAAAGACAAAGAATTGTTGCTGATAAAGATTGCAGATACTAACTACACATTGATGATAACAAAACAACAACGAGTAAGACTTTAAAAGATACAACCTTTCCTTGAAGATAAAGATGATTGTTTTTCAAAGATTACACAAAAACTTGAAGTCAAGCAAGTAGAATTCAAGTTAGGGGAGGATTGTTGGGGTATAATGTCAAAGTACTGCTGGATGTCAAAGTACTGCTCGTTGATAAAAGTCAAAGTACTGCAAGGGTTAAAGACTGAATACATTAAGGAATATTATGTAAATTCTAGAATATTCTAAGTTAGAGTTAGTTTACTTGTAGTTCAAGTATTGTAAACCGACTAGGGTTTCCTTGTGCCTATAAAAGGATCCCTAGGTTGGCATTAGAGATATACGTTTTTAGAGAAAAACTAAAAGTTCGATATTAGAGTTGTTAGGGTTGTTTGTGAGTCTGTGTATAAAAGCAGATTCAAAGAGTTAACAGAATCGTTGAAGTTTACTATTTTTCTTAAGCTTTGTTAAAGTAGATTCCGCATACTTAATAAAGATATTCAGTGTTTCATTTTATCCAAGGTTACTAAGCCCTTAACAAGCTACATAGTTAGTTTGGTCAGAGTATATCGATCCAACACAAAGGCTCCCATAAAGTAAGGTACAATTGCTCTCAACAAGTGAGCCTTTAAGGATAACGGCTCTTATCATGTAAGGGACAAATTGCCCTCATAAAGTTAACCTTTAGGAACAACGGATCTCGTCATGTAAGTGTCAATTGCTCTTATCAAGTGTGCAAGAATTAGGGACAACGGCTATCATCATGTAAAGGGCAATTGCTCTCATCAAGTGAGCAAGCATTTAGGGACAACGGCTCCCATAAAGTAAGGTACTTGCTCTCAACAAGTGAACCTTTAAGGATAACGGCTCTTATAATGGAAAGGACAAATTGTCCTCATAAAGTTAGCCTTTAGGGACAACGGATCTTATCATGTAAATGACAATTGCTCTTATCAAGTGTGCAATCATTAGGGACAACGGATATCATCATGTAAAAGGCAATTGCTCTCATCATGTGAGCAAGCGTTTAGGGACAACGGCTCCCATAAAGTAGGGTACAATTGCTCTCAACAAGTGAGCTTTAGGGACAACGGCTCTTATCATGTAAGG
>LBNU01021777.1:90339-109447 GCA_014162995.1 Artemisia annua
AGACCGTTTAGGGAGCAACGGCTCTCTTATCATGGAAGGGACAAATTGCCGTCAAAAGTTAGTCTTTTGAGGGACAACGGATCTCATCATTGTAAGTGACCAGTTGTCCTTATCAAGTGTGCAAGCATTAGGGACAGCACGACTATGATCATAACAGGCAAGTTGCTGGCATCAAGTGAGCAAGCGTTTAGGGACAAAGCTCCCATAGAGGTTACAAACTTGTCTCCCTCAACAAGTGAGCCTTTAGGGATACGGCCTCTATATCATGTAAGGGACAATTGCCCTCATAATGTAAATTTAGCCTTTAGGATCAACGGATCTCGTCATGTAAGTGTCAATTGCTCTTATCAAGTGTGCAAGCATTAAGGACAACGGCTATCATCATGTAAAGGGCAATTGCTCTCATCAAGTAAGCAAGCGTTTAGGGACAACGACTCCCATAAAGTAAGGTACAATTGCTCTCAACAAGTGAGCTTTTAGGGACAACGGCTCTTATCATGTAAGGATCAAATTGCCCTCATAAAGTTAGCCTTTAGGAACAACGGATCTCATCATGTAAGTGACACTAATACATGAACTAATCTACATCACCATCCTAGTTCACACAAATATCCCCTCCTCGACTCGCACACAAGTCGGATAACAATGACATTATTTACAGAACCTATCACCATAACACTTGTTACATTTGTGTGTGGACACCTATAACATCTCGAGACTTCATTGATGTCGAGAGTTCTTCTCTTGCACTTGATGGAAGAGGAAATCACTTATAAACATATACCGACATGTTATAGTGATCAAAGACTCAAGGGGAAAATAAAAACAGAAAGTTTTGTGTGTCAAAATCCTTGTTTTCTGAAGTGTAACAGTTCAGTATTTATAGGCGACAGGACATACCAGACGGTCCCGTAAATAGGCGACGGTCCTTTATCACTACGGGACCGTCGACCCCTTTAAGGGACCGTCCAGACAAAAACGCTCCATTTTTGTCCTGACGTGGTGAAAACTTATCTGGTGAAGTTTCATCTATTTTGGGGGGAAAACTAGCTGTTACACATTTGAATTTGAATATATTTTCTTAATAAAACATTTCTTTAAAAACACAAAAATACTTTTGTAAAAATGTTTGTTAAACTTAAAAATGTAAGTTTATAAGAAAATAAAAACTTCTTTGATCACCGAATTAATGACGGTAACCTGAAGTGATGTTGTAGAAGCTACGTAGAAGTAACGAGTTTCCTCGGTTAAAAACTTATTAATCGTAACTTCACGTAATATGTCTTTATATTTTGTGATTATCAAAACACAAGAAGATCGGAAAATGCGACTAACGTTTTTGACATTATTTTATTAACATCACCTATATTGACGATCCAACGAGACAGATAAGATTACGATACTCATCATATAAAACTAGCAATAAAACAAGTGACAAGCTACTTAACCATAGGACAGGTCTTCTTGCTGTATCTATTATCTATCCATGTACGTGTTTGCTATTCACTGATTCGTTCTCATTAGTTTTATTTTTATTGTTTAATCTACTACAACTGTGCTAGTCTCTCAACCTAACCCCCCCCCCCCCCTTGCGTTAGATTAGGTTGTAAAACCAATTTAGGATATTAAAATACTAATTAGGTCAATTAGATATTACGTTCCACTCTTAGTGATTGACACTCTGCTTACCACTATATACATATTGATTGGGTAAACTGCTCGTTAAGTGTGTTTGTTAGGATAAGTCGGCTAAATATAAATTTAAAACTTGAATAGGCAAAACAACTATACTAGAAAAGTGACACATTACACGCATCAGTTACTATGCAAGTATCCAAAATTTCAAATTTGACTGAAAGGGAATGGTTACCAGTTTGGTACTTATGTGGAGTGGGTTCTTATCCACATCTACCATCAATTAGTGCTAAAGTAAATCATTGCACTACATCAGGGTTTGTATGAAATAAACATGATGCACTGAATCACATTAGAGTATTAGACCCTTATACTTTTCTATAAACTGCTTGTTGAATTGATAAAGTTTACTTTAATTTTTTGGATATAACTTTTTATTGTCGTGAGGATCAATTTTTACATTTCATAGCCTTCGCCCTGGCTGATAGTCTATACTTTTCTGTTTATGTTTATTCTTCTGTTGGTTCTAAACTTCTAGAGTCTCAAACATATAACTTATATGTTTCTATCGTTCTATTTATAGGTCGAGAAGATGAATTTGAAGAACCTGTGTTTGATTTCCCTGGCGAAAATGAAGTTAATGCACGACTCCATATAATAAATTGATCAATGATGGTTTATTTATGAATCTTTTGGTATTATGGCTCTTATGTTTTGAGACGTTTAGGACTCATGTTATGCAANTAGATATTACGTTCCACTCTTAGTGATTGACACTCTGCTTACCACTATATACATATTGATTGGGTAAACTGCTCGTTAAGTGTGTTTGTTAGGATAAGTCGGCTAAATATAAATTTAAAACTTGAATAGGCAAAACAACTATACTAGAAAAGTGACACATTACACGCATCAGTTACTATGCAAGTATCCAAAATTTCAAATTTGACTGAAAGGGAATGGTTACCAGTTTGGTACTTATGTGGAGTGGGTTCTTATCCACATCTACCATCAATTAGTGCTAAAGTAAATCATTGCACTACATCAGGGTTTGTATGAAATAAACATGATGCACTGAATCACATTAGAGTATTAGACCCTTATACTTTTCTATAAACTGCTTGTTGAATTGATAAAGTTTACTTTAATTTTTTGGATATAACTTTTTATTGTCGTGAGGATCAATTTTTACATTTCATAGCCTTCGCCCTGGCTGATAGTCTATACTTTTCTGTTTATGTTTATTCTTCTGTTGGTTCTAAACTTCTAGAGTCTCAAACATATAACTTATATGTTTCTATCGTTCTATTTATAGGTCGAGAAGATGAATTTGAAGAACCTGTGTTTGATTTCCCTGGCGAAAATGAAGTTAATGCACGACTCCATATAATAAATTGATCAATGATGGTTTATTTATGAATCTTTTGGTATTATGGCTCTTATGTTTTGAGACGTTTAGGACTCATGTTATGCAATCTTCTTCCGCTAAATCGTTAATGTAACGATTGAAACTTGACTTTTTTGTGTTTTACTATTACTTTGGTGTTTGAAATTTGAACTTTGGCATTTTCAAGAGTATATTATATGAATTTATCTTTCACGTTGGTAAAACAGTTTGACTCATTTATCCTTTGTTACAAAATATGACAAATTGGTAGGATCGTAGGATCTCGATCCGATCTTACGATCTCGATCTTGCAAAAACAAAAACAATCTCACGTAGGATCGCGATCTTGACAGCTTTGATCAACACATTTGTAGTAATAACTCACGTTTTGAAAATATTTGGCCACAAGTGACAATAAATTAGACCATAAGTATTACACTTACAATTATTGGATCAACGGCTAAGTTATTATGTAAATAAAATAAAAATAATAATCATAATAATAACAAGTGTAATATGTAAAGTGGTATTGAATTTGTCATATGGGCTTAGTCAAAACTTAATAACCATTGTTGGTAAAATGGCCTCAGTCAAAGACGTGACCTCAAAGACCCGGTACTCGAGTTATTGTTAGCATACACTATATAGATATCAGTTAGTTGATCACACAATGCAACACAAAAACCGTTACCAATTCTAAATCAAAAGACGGTTTTCAAGTTCTTAATTCAAGTATCCTTGCGAGTTTCTGTTGCTCACGAGCGTTAATAGGATGGGAGTGTTGGTTTCATCCTTCAAGTGTAGACTTCTGATTTATATTTTGGTTCAAGGTGGAAGAGTTCAGTTCTGATCTTATAGTAAATCTGAAACTAATGAATACAGCTTCTATAGTTTTCCATATAAGATTTTTGAGTTAATATATTTGTTTAATATCAAAGATTTATAGAGTCTCATGGTAAAGTTCCTAAATCCCCATATAGAAATGTATAATCAAGTAAAATATGAAATCATTGGTATACTCTTATTAATTAGTATCAACAAGCATTAGAATCTATAGGCAACATATTAATCTTGTAAAAGATCAAAATAAGATTATTTCAAAGTAAGAGTATGGATCTAGTGAGAAGAATTATTGAAATGAGAAGAGTGAGAAACAATTGTGGCCATGTATTTTAAATAAGGAAGGAGAAATAATAGGGAGATGCATCTATTTTTGTGAGTGCATCTAATATTTGTGGTTGTGGTTTCTTCTCATTCTTCTCATCTTAGTTATATTTCTCATTTGATCCTAACTCTTCAAAGTAAAAGGCTTTGTGATTGCTTTCTAAGGTTTTGCTTTGACCTCTTAACTGTTTTATAAAACTTGGTTTTGTTAATCAAATGCTTTTGAACTATGGGTTTAAAGTAATGGTCTACTGAACTATGGGCAAAAATGAAAAAGTGATTTGTCATGCATTAGCCTTTTTAGTTAATAGGATTTTCTTGAGTATATATATTAGTGAAATATGGTTGAGCTTTTAATTAAGAGCACACTGGCCATCTATACGCATGTCGACACGCTAAAGTAGTAATCACTAGGACAAATATACAAAGTACCAGGTTACAAAAGACTTGGTAAATTGTAGATTTAGCATTCATAGTTATGACGTGTTTATATAGATTCATTGGAACTGAATTAAGTTGGACTATCGATAGCTTGGAGACGGTTTGATATAAGGTACGGATATCTGTTCTTATTCTTTTATTTGTGAATATATGATCGTACGGATTCTTGGCTAGTACTTAGTGTGCAGGGTGCACTACGGGAAACACAAAAGAAAAGATGAGGTGGACTAATTTTTCCCTCCCCTCTCTTGCATGAAACCAACGGGAAACACACCAAATTGTTATTTTGCGGGACTACACTCCCGAAGAAAAAAAGAAAAAGGCTAGTGGGGACCAAGGAGAGAGAATAATTATTTTATTGTATTGTGAGAGAGAGTTAGTGGGGACTTAGGAGAGAGAGTATTTATTTTATTGTATTGTGGGTTTATATTTGTATTTTAGGATTATTTTTAAATGATAAAAAATAGAAAAAAATTATTGGAATAGAATGAATGTGTTGTAATGGTTGAAGGAAAGTTGAAGGAAAAGATAAAGGAAGTGTTTTTTGATGATGTGGCGCTGATGTGGCGAAGGAAAACATTATAGATATGAGTCGCTTGACCATTGATAAGGATTATTGATATTTCTGTCAATTTTGTTTATTCATTTCCGTCCTTACGCTCTGTTCTCGAGTTTTTTTTTTTAAGTAATGGAAGGGGATGAGAAGGGAAATCAAAAAAAGGGGTGTTTTTGTTTAGGATGAAGAATGAAATTTAAACATGATGTAGTTGAAGATGCACGAATTCGAAGGATGATGTATTTAAACATGATTCAAATCAGTTATTCATAAATCATAATCTCTTTTTATGCAATATATACGTAATCATGATAAACAGAAAATTAATGAAGTTAACTCTTTTGATGCACTACCGGTTAAAAAAAATAAAGCATATCGAAAAGAATTCTATTAACGATTTGGATGCCAAATTTTAAGATGCAGAATGTGATAGAGTGACAGAGTAAATAATCTTTTGAGGGCGTATTGGTAATTTGGTTAGATTTTTTTCTTTCCTTCCAACTTAAAATAAAAACTCAAGAACACAAATAAAAATAACCACTTTCTTTAGGGTGTCATTCCTTACTTTCCCCTTCCCATCCCATCCCCTTCCATTCTTTAAAAATGGCCTTTCCTTTTCACTAATATTGCTTCATTGTTAGTATTCAATTGTTATGACTCCATCGATTCATTTTTATTGATATATTGTTACTTTCCCATCATTATTGGACCTTATTGTTATTGAACCTTATTGATTGATATTGTGACATTTAAACCTGGGTATTTGAGTTGTTAATTACTCATGAAGGTACCATTGGTGCGTCATTGTGGCACGATAGCGTGACACTATCCGTAGTAGTGTGATTTGTCTACGGCTTCTCCTCATTGTTGGTGTGATAAGGCATTTTTAGGAGACGGATTGGTCGACCATAGCTATTGTATTGTCACTGATGTGGATGGAGGCGTAGTGCCCAACACCTCATCCACCATTGTTTGGTATTTTGGATCTGCAAGTTATACCCATTGTATTGTTTATTATTGGCTAATGCTTGCTTTGTGTAAGTGTTAGTATATTATATTAAACTGATACCCCATTGAAACCCTACCCATTGAATTTAAGTATTGAATTTCCCTATTAAACTTACTTATCGAAGTTGCATATTGAATATATCTTATTGAACATAATCTATTGAACTTACCTCATTGATTTGTCATCTTTGTAATTTTTAATTCATTGGTTAAAGTTTTTGTTCATAACTCCTACATTCAATAATTGTTTATGATCATATTTGCTTCTTTTGTTTCGTATTGCTTTTATTTTGTATCCATGCACTGAGCTTTTTGCTCAGCCGTATTGAGAGCTAGTCCAAGTAGCATGAAGTGTTAGAGACTTGTTATTTTTGCCTATTTAGTTCTTCTAAATAAATTTGTAGAGAGAACTATAACCTTTTACCTTCGATTGATTGGGAACACCTTATGCTATTTTTGTATTGGAGAATTAATTAGACTTGTACTTTGCTCTGTTTATGTTTTCGTTTGTATTTTCGGTTCCTTTGGAATTGGGGTGTTACATATGTTGACCTCTCGTACTTTGTTTTCAGAGAGGAAAAAAAATAAAAAAAATGCAACGATTGAGATTAGGATATGAACATTCTTCAGTGTCAGAGACTAGAAAGGCCGGTGATCTAAATATATACCACATATAAACATATAGCCATCAGGTGTAACATTCTTCAGAACAAAAACCAATAATAAATGGACACGCTATACATTGAAAATCAAACTCAAAAATATACATGTACTCTGCCACCAGTCTCTAACTCAAACTTTCTTACCTCGACTACAACTAACCGTTCAAAGGAACTATAAAAAGTGCGAAGACGATTACAAAAAGATCCAAAAGAAACCCATTGCAGCCTGCACATCCACATTAATACTCATTTGAGAAAATAAATAGCGACTTCCAATCCATGCATTCACAATCTAGGTCGTATTAATTTTTTATTTTTTATTTTTTATTTTTTATTTTTTTCTTTTCAACAAAGGACATAATGGTAGGGTCGGGCAATGAGTCCAAACAGGTTGTTATAAACACGGAAAAATTTATATTTCTGGTTGGGTTGCCCACAAATACTTTCCATTTATTTGGAAAAAAAAATAATAATAAATAAATAAATAAATAAATAAATAAATAAATGCATCATAAAACCATATATATTATTACAATAATCTAAGTTCTTAAACAAAACATGTTCAATGGTTGTACTCATGTTTGAATGAAATAATCTAAGTTCGATCCACTTTCAGTGATTGTAAGACCATTTGAACCATTTCTTTTATAACTAAAATTCTTTAATGACCCTATGGAGATAAAATGTAACCCAAATCGACCAATTCATTAATATAGGGTTCAAAAACGCCACAGCTATGTCCCAAATTAGTCTGATATCCACTTACATAAATAATAAAGCCAGATTGTATTTAGTCTGACATCCAATTACAGTTGCAGCATATTATAGTTTTAGATAGCTTGCATAAAGATTATAATATTCCTAATAATGGGAAATGTTCAAATCAGGTTATCAAGCGTAGCAATTGAATGGAACAGAGGAAGTATACACTAAGCCTTGCATTGGTATAATCACGTCCGAGTACCGAATTTCGATCCAATTACTAATGAATTAGTCAATTTGGCTTGTGTTTTCTAAAGCGGCCAAAAGGGTCAAATGAAAACTTCGCTGAAAGGGAACTGATCGAATGGGTTAAAAGTTCCCCAAAACCTATTTTCAAAGCATAACCTTCTAAGAGAAAAGTTCAATGTAGATTCAATATTTTCTAAAGAACCAATGAACCAATCCTAGTTATCTATTTTTTGATCAAAACAAAAATAAATAAATAAACTTTCATCTTTTTTTTAAAAAATCAAATATATCGCAAACCGTTACTCGTTACCGAAAAATATCATACCATCACGATGAGAAAATCATCTATCTATAGATGGGCACTTCTATATACTTTTGAGGAACTTTTTTTTCTAACATTTTTTTTAAGTGTTGAAATTTACGTATGGAGAAATCACATATGATTTGCTATTTTTAAATCACATGCAATCTTGAAATCACATGTGACATGTGATTTGTGAAATCACACGTGATTCCTAACATACAAATCACATGTGATTTTTCAATACGCAAATTTTAAACACAAAAAAAAAAAAAAAAAAAAAAAAAAAAAAAGTGGTCGAAACAACTATATCAAAGTTGCCGTTCTACTGAAAGAACAAAAAAAATTGCGTCACATGGTGTATTTTCGTCGCTTAACGATTATTACCGTTTGCCAAAGATATTTTATTTTTTTTTAAAGGTGAAAATGATTTTTTTTTTTATTTTTGATAAAATTTTTTTTTCTTATTTTGATTAAAAAACTGGGATGGCTTAGATCTAGTTCATTGGATCTATGAAGAATATTGGTCTATATTGATCTCAAACTCAACCTCCTTAATTATCATCACAGATCTTAAATTATTCTATGAGACTATTGCTTTTGTAATCGTTATTAAAGCATTAACCTTATCTTTAAGGCTGAACAACGCAGGCCCGTTTTAGGCCCCACTCATGATGTTTGGGTTTATTCTAGAACTCAAACAAGCATAAAAACTGGAGCGAAAACGTAGATAAAAATCAAAGCATTTTGCGATTGAGTCTGCAATTTGTGACTCAAAGTAATGATTTTCCCAAGTGACGAAAAAGTACGACAAAATATATATACCAGTATACATACTCAGGGAAAATATACGCACCCAGGGTATACGTCTCTGATTTTGGTAGTGCAGGGCAGTGAACATCTCTGCAAACAGATTGTGTTAAATATTACAATATAATATATGTAAATAATCCCGAACAATTCAACTAGAAAAAAAGGATGCTATTACTGAAAGAAAACCCAATTCGATGTTACCTTCTGCAGTAGTGCTAAACACAAAGTATTTACCATGTTTCAATATTGGAAAATGTACGGATGTTTGAAAAACTTTTATGGGAGGACTAGTTCAGAAGTAAGCAAGAACGGTTGTTCATCTTTTTTTTTCAAGGGATTAAATAAATAATAACTAGATTATTACATTTTAGACCAATAAAATTAGGAATTTTGGAGAAAATATTGTATAGGGTTGAACCCGAGACAAACAACCCGACTTGTTTCGACCAATACCAAAAAAAGTGCTACCACCCATTACCCAACCCACCAAACCCGTACCACATATGTCCGAAGAAAATTCACGGCCTCAGTGAATTACCAGGAGCGCACAGAGAGAAAGATGTCATAGATGATGATGAAGGCCATGGAGCAGCAATATTGTCACTCAAGTCGCATGTAAAGCTAAAACCACTTGAATTGTCATACACCACATCTGCTGGCAAGCTTCTAAGTAGACACCCTGCACGTTTTATAAATCCTACATCAATATACATGAGCGACATTGTCTCTCTTCAGGGAAATACAATATCTTGAAATATCACTAAGTATTTCAAATAGTCAAAAAGTTTAAATAGTCACAAGTTTTTAAGACATTGTCCTCTCTTCTATCAGCCACTAGTTTTTAAATAGTCAAAATTTTGCAGTATGGACGTCATGAACCTAGTAATATTCTAAACAGCAGTTGATCTTTTTATGTATAAAATTATCATAAAAAGTACGAGTAGTTCTGGTTCACTTCTTTTTTGGGTAATTAAAAAAACAAATTTCATACTATGAAAAGAACAAACAGCCAGNAAAAAAAACATAAGGATTGTCACCTTCGTTTTCTCCATAAGCTGCTTCCTCATCAAAAATCACACATATGATAAAAATACACGATCAGACAAGTCCATGAGAAATAAAACCACCAAATACAAATAATGGATTATGTATTGGGAGGCCACTCAACAATTAAGCTTTTTACTTTAAGGCCACCCATTTATCAAAACTAACTTATAGGCCGCCCATTTATGGATTTGCTTTCGTTTATACCAATTTCGGATAATTTTATCTCGAAAATCTTTGAACAACAAGAATAAAACTAAATATAACATATTAAAACAATACAAACGAGTATTGAAATGTAAAATATCAGTTTTAGCTATTATTTAAGAGCAACTTTAGATAGTTAAAAGTGAATTAAGACAATTTAACTAACGCTTTAAGTTTAAATTGATAATTTTATTGTGTTGACATGCCTAAAGTTACCTTTATTCTTGAAACTGTATGAATATCCGGCAAGAATTTGAACGAGGTTGGTATAAAGGAAAACAAACAAATACTTGGGTGGCCCATAAATTAGTTTTAAAAAATGGGTGGCCTAAAAGCAAAATGCTTAATAGTTGGACGGCCTTTTGAGACATAATCCCTGCAAATAAAAATATATTTACCTTGGAGACTAAAATCCTTCAAGTCAACATCACAAAGCTCATAAATATCTGTCAGTACTCCACCTTTCCGTAGCATGGACCCCAAAAATGATGCACAAAGTATTGCTTGTCTGTTTGTAATTAACATTTGCCTTTGTACTCCCCCAATGTAAGAATTCAATGAACTGCAACATGAAGGACCAGAGGCAGACACATTTCGACAAGCTTTTATGACCTCAACTGGCTGCTTAAATTCCAAAGGGCAAACTGCATCGCAAACTTATCAGTATATATAAAATCCAGATATAATATAACATTTAAAAGAATACGACCTCAACAATTATCACTAGAACTAAACGTAAATCCGGGCCAAATGTAATTGCACCTTTGTTAACTTTACACGCAGATAATATTCTAAAAGAAGAATCTGCAGCCTCTGATGGAAGTTTCCGTGAAAGCCAAGAATATACAACCCCTTTGCAATCATTTAGCACATCCATATGAGTAGATAAGCCCGTGTCCGTATTTTCGCTGACTAATGACTGTGATGACGAAATTTTAAACGCAGCCTCCATAATTGCTGGTTGACAAACTGATCTGCAGCACTCCTTTAGAGGATCTATTATGCTACAAGCATCCAATAATTTGCTCGAGTTTACCGTTTTCTCAAACGTGTTTATATCCTTGACAGGACATGATCCACCCGTTAAATTTGATGATTTAAAAGAACACATGGCAGGTACTGAGCTGTTTGCACCTCTACTAGCCAACACTTCCACAATATCTAAGAAACAATCATCAGCAGTGGTATTTTGTAGAACTAAACTATCAGAATCTTTAGTGTAGTGTCCCTGAAATATATGAAGTGAGCTACCAAACTGTGGGCAACATATTACATTTCCTACAAGTGGTGCTATGAGTTGAGAACAATCGGATGCTGTTTTGTCCATGATATTTGAAATGGAAGAGAAATTGAATGGACATCTACCCGTTAAGACTGGTTTGTATGTCTTTGGAATGGAGGGATACATTGGAGGTAAGTTCTTCCCTGGAAAAGGGTAAGTTGGTAAAACTGAAGGTGATATTTCTATGGGCTGGAAAATTCCAGAACTAGGAAGGCTAACAAATTGAGACGCTGGAGGCAGCTTCTCAGCAGTTACATTTAGAAATTTGGTTATCCAAATAGCGAGCAGAAAGATGTAAAGGCAGAATGAACCTGCAAATAGACAACAATTAGATTAAGCATTTGTATGTAGTATTTTAAATAACGCAACACATAATGACATACTCCCTCCGTCCCAAAAATTATTGGTCACAGACAGCAATCCCATAGTTTGAGGAAAAATTCAATAATTACACTGTGGCACCAATTAAATTTTATATTTACCATTTAAAGGTTTTTAATTGGTATAACTATGGACAACTATTTTTGGGCTTACCAAAACAGGAAGTTGGTGACAATTATGGGGCGGAGAGAGTATTATGTAATATAAAGCTCAATTATTAAAGAAAATACCCTTGAAAAGCGTCGCAGCCTTGATACAATTCATGGCTCAGTTACCCTTTTGGCAACATGTATACTGGACACACGTTCTATCACTGTCAACGGAAAATCCAAATACAATTCAGAGACAAGTAACTATACCAGTAACAAGCTCGAATTTAAATGCAAACTGAAATTGGATCAAGAAAATAACCAAAGTAGTCATATACGAATCATCTCTCGTTAGGAGAACTTATCATAGGCATTACTATATCAGGATGACAATATCTCAGCATCACAAAGCAGAGCTAGACGATTGAGTGACCTTCTGGTGCTTAACCATCTAAGCAGAGACTAACTAGACAATTAAGCCGAGCCTTAAGTTGTGCATTTCAGTATACTAAAGCTAATTATTATTATTACACGACTAACCTAAACATACAAGGTCAAAACTTTGATATTATATACATTTTTTACAATAACATCAGATTGAGAATATTAGAAAAGGTTGAACTGTCACTACTCGATTTCTTAAAACACACAATACAACAAGCAGTTGGTAATTGAAGAGTATCGATGGCTCCCTCCCAAGTAATAAAAACCCTAATCGAAGAGGTAGTTGATGCTTAAAGCCTAGGCAGCTGCTAAAGCAAACCTAATCAAGATTTATAGAGCAACAATCCACACCAGTTGGCTGAAATGGTACTTTTTGCCTGTATACTATAGGGAAAAATGTTTTCCACAATAAATAATACGAATAGTCGATACCTATTACTCTGTATTCTACTAAACGGGAACCAATCATATAATCCCTATATCTCAAACAGGGACGGAGCCAATGGGGTGCCCGCGGGTGCACGTGCACCCGATGGATTTTTTCGATATAGTGTTAATTTTTGAAAAAATTATCGATTTTTCCTAAATGTATCTTAAATGCACCCGGTGCATTAAAATGTGTCTCTAGTATTATTTAGTTGGTATACTTGCAAATAAAAAATCTTCGTTTTAATCCACTTTTTAACTCTATTATATTACGGTTCAAAAAAATTTGTGCACCCGGTTATATTTGTTTTTTCTTTATGATTGTCTCCAACAAAAACAAACACAGTTTAAGAAAAACATAATCATTATTGCTTTTTCTTTTCTTACTTTTTTGCAGAATGACGGTTTACCTTTAACTAATTAATTAATTCCTTAACTAAGGGTAAACTTGATAAAAAAATCTCTAAGTATTAATATTTTTAGCAGTGGACAATTAATTTGAGATGGCCCAAAAAGGAAATGTGAAGAAATAATTCGGGATCTAGGTAGTAAAAAACAGCTTCCTGGTGGCGGTTCAAAACATGTAAATCTTACAACACTTGAATCAGGTATCTATCTCTATATAAGGTACGAGCTGCTACTAATTGATCAACAAACACAGTAAAAATCAAAACTTGATAGAAACAAACTCATACCTAAAAGTGTTTAGTGTGATCTGACAGTGCAAGTGACGACTATAATCAAGATCCTTCTTTGTCATTTATATAAAAAGAACACCTTTAAAGCATTTTAACGATGATGGTAAACTTGAAAACCCTAATAACTTTTCAAGTATGTGTGTGTTTTTAGTGTGTGTGTGAAAAGGTGCAGAAGAAAAAGGCGAATGATGATATGATTGGTTGGTTGGTTAGTTTGTTTGTATTATTATTAAGTGTGTGTGTGTGAGAGAGAGAAAGAAAGAGTGCGCGAGTAACCACTGATGTGTTGTGCTGTGTTGCTGCTCGGGTGGCCGGGTGGGGAACTTGGATGGATATTTGTTAAGAGTAAAATATACAATGTTTGTTTACGTGGTTTGGCCACATTTCGTGTCTAGTTTAAATTCGAGAAAATTCATTTAGTGAATTCTCAATGTTTCAGAATATTACGAGTCTCGTCTATAGCTGTTAACGACGTAGGTTTTCTCGTTATATCCCATGTCACGTGCAAAGAATTAGAGGGTAAATTTGTTTTTTTTTTTTTCGAGCTCTTTTCTTCACTTTCACTTAATTATTTTTTGTACTTTCATTTTTAAACATACAGGTTTATTCTTTAATTATCCCCTTTTACTCACCTACACACTACCATCAATCATACATTTATTTTTTTTTTTCCAAATTCTCTATTCACCCCGACGGTACAATTGTTTGTACCTCATTCACCCCAAAAATTCTCTTTCCCTATTCACCCCAGGGGCGACCCTCTCCTAAAAAAATCTTGGGCAACTGGGCCCACAATTTTTGGGCGACTTGTCTTTTAGTGAAAAAGTATACTTTCTTGTCCATAGTAAATTACAAGTATACACTCACTTATGTTTTTGTACCTATAGCTTATAAACTTGTACATTTATTCCCTTTTAACCACCACCCACTCTGGCCACCCCCATCCACTCCGGCCACCTCTTAAATTTTCCGGCGACCACTCCGGCCACCCCCACAAAGGTACACAAATCCTTAGACATAAATGTGAAGCATAGCTACGACAGTAAAATCGTTTATCAATATTCCAACTTTGATAGTCAACAACATTTATGGAAGAATGAATTAATGCATGCAGTTTTTTTCGAGTATATATGAAGGGTGGTGCAACTGTTAATATAAGCAACTAAACCACAAATCAACCCAACAAAGGTTGGTAGTGTTTAAAGGTAAAACATAACTTTTGTCATATATAATTATCTAACTAAATGGGTGGAAATGCTTGTTTTGCAGATTGAGTTCTTGCAATGGCCGGTCCATCTCGCTTGGTGCAAGATCACGCGGCATTATCATCCGAGCATGAGCAAGCAAAGCTCTTGAAGTTAGCAGCTCCAATCATTGCTTTTGGTATCCTAAAATCTGTTTTTAACCGTGACGCCTTCATCAATAACGGGTTCAATTACAAGAAGTTTTTGAAGCTTGTAAAACACGTATCGTCTCTTAATGATTTTGAGACAATGTTAGAAGCTATAAGTCTTGGTCTGAAAAACAAGTTCTTTATACTTCCAGATTGCGTGTCATTGACTAAATTTTGGTTATCACGAGACCAAAAAATGGTGGGTTTGGGCGCGTGTAATGATGGATCGGAAAGAGGAGATGATGGGGATTCGATTGGTGGTGGCGGTGTAGTTGGGTGACCGGCGGTGTGGCAGTGGCGCGGCCGAAAGAGAGCGGTGGCTAGGTTTTGGTTAGAGAGAGATGTGAGGTGGAGAAGATGAAGTATATGTGAGGGTATAGTTGTAATTTATTGTGGACAGAAAAATATACTTTTTCACTAAAAGACAAGTCGCCCAAAAAATGTGGGTCCAGTTGCCCAAGATTTTTTAAGAGAGGGTCGCCCCTGGGGTGAATAGGGAAAAAGAAAATTTTTGGGGTGAATAGGGTACAAGGTGTTGTACCGTTGGGGTGAATAGGGAATTTGGCCTTTTTTTTCCCTTTTACAACGTTTTGTATCTAGAGAAACTTTTATTGTTGCATTAAATCTTTTGAAGTGATTTCTTAACTAACAACATCATGGTTTTATATTGGATAGTACCAAACAACCATGGCACCAACTTTAGTATTATGAAGTACAAAACTTGACCTTACAGTTTTTAGCTATCGATCAAATGATCTAAATTGTATTAAATCTTCGTCTAAAATCTTGAGGCTATAAATAATTTAAGAATAAATTGTTAATGAATGAGTTTTTAGCTCAAGGTCTGCGATGACCAATAAGTTAATAACAAATTTTTGTTTCAAGATGAGTACAGTTTTTACTTGGACTAACGTACTTTTCTAAATCGTTTTCTGTGACAACCGGTAATTTTTCAAAATAATATTTGTACTTTAGACCCTCGACTTTTCACTTTTACTTTTACGTAAAAGATTTACCGTACAACCGGAAAGTTATCCCGCATACTTGAAATACATTTCTTATAATTCTAAAACTGTTGATATAAATAATGCATAAAAACGTTATTTATATTTTTCTATGTCTCTATGTTTTGACGATCACAAAATATAAAAACATTAAACGATAGATTACTACGTAAACAAGTATTTAGTTACAAATATCATTCCATTCAACTAAATCACTTAAGGTATGAATAAACAAATGTCAAATACATTTTATGATCCAATGGATTTTTATTTAGACACTAGAAAGCTTATAAAATAATAAAAACATCTTATATATTTTTGAAAAATATTTTTGGTAATTATAGGAAAATGTTTAATTCATAACAAATATATGATTTCAAATTTTTAACCAAAATCAGTTAGTTTTTCACCAAATAAACTTTCCCCAGAAAAAGACAAAAGAATCTGCCGTTACAGGAGGGCAGCCCCCTTAATTTTAAAGGGGTCGGCCTCCATTTAAGGGTGTCGGCACGCTCCTGTTGTCAGATTCTTTTGCCTATAAATACATGTTCAATCCTGCATTTTTTCCTCACCTTTTGCACGAATATTTTCAGTCCAAATCCTTTCTAAACATCCTTCTAAATCCTTTGATCATAAGATTATAAGTCTTTGTTTCAAGTGATTCAATTCCTCATCATTAAAAGTGCAAGAGAAGAATACTTCTTCAACATCAAGTTAAAGAAGTATCGTAGATATTGTTTAGTAGTTGTATATATATTGTTTGTAAAGGTGTAGTATAGTTATAATTAGGAGATTTAGTAGTGATAGTTGTGAAGAGAATTAGTGAAGAATAAGTAGTGTTGTGAAGTAGGATTAGTGAAGTTGTGAAGTAGTTGTGGTGTGCATAAGTTGTGTAGAAGTTGTGATAAGTCGTGAAGATTTGTGAGATTGGTTCTAGCTAGTATTAGGACTCGACATTTTGCTTGGTGTCGTTAAACGGTTTAAGCAAAGTTGTGTAAGGTTTCTCCGCCATAAAGGAGCTTGTTGACATAGTGAAGAAAACTCTAGAGTTAGGTGCTCGGGGAGTGGAGTAGGACGACGAGGAGATTCGTAGCCGAACCACAATAAATCCTTTGTCTCGCGGTGCTATCTTTCTATCCCTATCTTTTTATTTACTTACTTACGTATTTGTCATTATATACTCTTGTAGATATAGTTGTTTATAATTGTGCAAGCAAGTTGATATCACATAAACCTAGAATCGAAGTTTTCGAAACCAAACTTTTTATAAATTAAAAAGGCGTAAAACTATTCACCCCCCCCTTCTAGTTTTCCACAATTGGTATCAAGAGCCACGTCAAACAAGATTTTTAAAATATATTGTATTTTAAAACTTGAAATCGATCTATGGAATCGGAAAAATATTTAGAATGGAAAATTATTTTCAAACCACCATTTCTTGAAAATATAAGTTTGAATGGAAAAATCGATTCGAAAGTTATGTGAATTCAATAGACTATGATCTTTGGCATGTCATTTCAATTGGTGATTTTCAACCAATTAAAACCATTTTTGAAGAACAAAATAACTTGGCAAAAATTATTATATACAAAGCTCTACCAAGAGATGAGTATGAAATAATATTTTTTTTGTCAAACAGCAAACGACATGTGGAAAAGTCTTTTAAAATTTCATCAAGAAAAATGTCAAGTGGATACNAGGCCTAAGTAGAGTGTATATGCAGAAATCAAGCCTAAGTAACAACTATAACCTCAAAAACTAGCCTAATCCAAACACTACCTTAATTGACTATTATACTAACTTTTTGAACTAGGGACTTCTAAAACTAAAGCAGCTTATTGAAGTTTATTACTGAGCTAAAATAAGATCTAAATGAGCACTAATATGCAGGATATAACTACAATTACTCTAGTATGCAAGTATTATTATATTAAGGCAGATTTGATGAATTATGAAGCTATAATGCAAGTAAGCTAACTACAGGCTAAAAGATAGTTCTAAATAAGCTATAAGCTAAATGCACACTAATAAGCTAATAGGAACTGAGATTGAGCTAAATAACTAAAGAAAATGACAGAAAGCAACTTATTTGGACTTAGGCAGATGCAAAATTTGGCTATGAAACAAAGGTATAAACTCACATAAGCTATAGGGGAGCTATATGAGCTTATAAAGAGGTATGTAGAGCTTACTAGCTTTTCACCTCAGCTTATGCTCTTTTTTTTTTGTTTTTTTTTTCTTTTTTTTTTAATATGAAACTAAGTAAAAGCAAAAGTAAAGCTTATAAAACTTTTTAAGGACTTATTGAAATACTAAATAAGCAGAAATAAAAGAGCTTTTGTAAGTACATAAGAGCTTATAGTGTGAAAAGTTAATAACGGATTAAGAAGGAAATGCAACTTGAGAGTAAACTGGTCTAGTAAATTAAGTTCTTTTGCTATTCAGACTTGTTGAGTTTCCAATGAAACTGGTCTAGTAAGCTAAAGTACAATATTTCTCTAGTTACGTCTTTAGAGGGAAAACTCTCCCAAGGGGCGAATTGCGATACCTTAACATCCCTTAACTTTCAATCGTTTTCCCATCATTCGATCCCTAGAACAAAATTTTCTGTAATGTTTTTGCTCTTGATTCGTGTTTTACACCTATTAATCAAAATCTTACTTTTAATCTGTTTTAAATCAACTTTTGGGATTAAACGTATTTTTTTAGGGTTCCAATTCGTCCCTTGTTATTATCCCTAACTGTCCTCTATTCGTTTATCATCAATTTTTGCCCTATTCTTGTAACGATCTGATCTAAATCATTGTGTTTATCATTGGTTTCCTTTAGATCGTTGGCTATTATCTTTTGTAATGGGTGAAATCTGGTGGAATCGTTTTTAGGGTTATTTAATCGCTGGTCTTCATACAACCGACTTGAGGGTTTCGATTTTCATTCTTATCCATCCTAAGTCGGTTTTTTATTGTTTTAATCGATCCTTATATCCCTTAATGCATAAGTCGGTTTGTTAAAATCGATTTACTTATATATAAGGGTCGATCCTTATGTTTGATCGTTTGGATTTCCAAGATTCTACCTGTGATTTACGATCTAATGGTGATGTGTGGATTGACATGTTTCGTATGATCATGTTTCTAGTCGATCCATATGTTGGGTGGGGTGCTACTGTGCGATCATGCTTATGAAACCCTTTTAGGGTTTCGAATCTCTTTAAGGTATATG
>LBNU01021777.1:109516-138978 GCA_014162995.1 Artemisia annua
AGAGAGAGATTCGATTTTATGTTTCATTAATTTGTTCTTTAACGACATTCTGAATGTTATTCTAAGTCGGTTGTGGGTATTTCACTTTAAACGATCTCCTAACTTGAATATCTTGAATCGTGAGGCTGGATAACCCTAGTACGTCACTTTGTAATCGTTTTTAGGGTTCCATCGGTGATTTAGATCGTTTATATGGTTCTGTCCTTATTCGATCTGCTTGCTGGTGTTATGTTGGTGCCTACCGATTCCTAAAGCCTAATTTTTTCTTAGGGTTTTATGGATCTGCATGGTGAACCTATTTGTCAACTATGCAAGGGTTGTGTGGGTGATTCTGGTCATTTCAATGAGGTATCCGATTTGGGGTTTGTTGATTGATGGTTTTACATCAGGTTCTATATATGTAAAGCTGGTGTATGTGGTTTTAGGGAGAGATGATTATGCTATGGTTCGTTGGGGTTGTTAGGGTTTCGTATACTCTTGTTAAAATCCCATGGTGTTGCTGTTCATCGTTCATAGTCGTGTTGCCAATGTATTGATATTACTTTTTGAGCGATGCTACTGGTTTTATAGGAAACCTCACCCTTGTTTGGTGTGATCACATATGTTGGGTGGGTAATTGATGATCCGTATTTCAGTTTTATGTGATCATGTGAGGTGTGTCGTTGTGACTTGTTCCTAGTTGTCTTCATGAGTTTTCACTCGGATTTGTTTGAAGTTGGTTCAAGTTATCTATACTGGTAGTTAGGTTTGACTACACCATGTTTATGGTTCAAATTTGGTTTGCTACGGATTGCACTCGTATTAGGTTATTAGACTATGCTTCTTGCATAATACTAATAGAAGCTGCAAATGGATTTGACTTGGGTTGTGTTTATGATGGAAGTTAAGTTTGTAGGGACTCTTGTTCAAAACCCCATTCGCACGATGCCATGCACTTTGGGTACATATGTTTCTATCTTCCTGATGTTATGGTATTGGTGGAGGATTTGTTTGTGGTATTGCATTGTGACTTGATCATCGGATGTCTTCATGTATTTCACTCGTATTTGTTGGAAGATGGGTTCAAGTTCGGATATGCTGGTAGGTTGGGTCGCTTAGACCTTTGTTTATGCTTCAAGTTCAATTTGCTACGGGAAGTCACTCATATTAGGTTATTAGATTATGCTTGCATAATACTAATAGAAGACGCAATTGGTTGAAGCTGGATGTTCGCATGTTTATGATCTGGATCGCTAGGATGACTAAGAAGACTTAGATGTTTATTTGAGTTGTGATGTATTGTATTTTTATTGCTAGTCATGGTTAGTAGTATTTAGATTTGTTGTTATAAGAATGGCTTGTCATTCTTATATAGTGGTAGTGGTAGTGTCCTTAGGGACTTTGATGAGAGACTCACTCTCATCCATTGTACTGAAACGTTTTCTTGTTTAATGTATTTTACCAGGGTGCAGGATTACTCCCCTTTACCCAAAAAAAAACTTGAGAGTAAACAAAACGAAATTTTATTAAGCTTGAAAGATTTATTACACTAAAGAAAGCAGTAAACGATTACAAGAGAGCTTTAAACACTAACTAGCTTACTACAAAATTCTACACGACCACAACTCATGACCAAAGGTCCTATTTATAGGTCTTCAATGGCGGTGATGAAGCTTGATGAAGGTCCCAGAAACCTTATCTTCATCTCTGGATCCTTTCCCACCTAGAATCTTCACGAATTTCATAATCCCTTATCCATTTGGTCCTTCCAGCTTGTTCTATCCTTATCTTGTCCACGTTGGTATGGTCTAGAAGGCTTCTGACATGTTGGCAGGGTCTAGAATCCTAAGTACGAGGTTTCTAGAATGGGTGTGGGGTAATTTTTTTACAGAGGTGGTGGCGTGGGGAAGATGGGGGTAAACGGGGTAACTGTGTGGATTTTTTATATTTATTTGATTTTTGGGTTTGGGTTATTGATTGGTGGGCTGGTGAATGGTAGTGGGCCGAGTGGTGTAATGGGTGTAAAGTGGATTTGGGTATAAGAGATTTAAGGGATATTGGGTTTATGGTTTTATAAGTTTGAAAGTTTAAAGGTTTATAAGTTTTAGGGAAAAAGTGTAACTTCTGATTTTCAGGGGGACTAATTCTGCCAAGTTTTATAAATTTGTTCTAAGGGCTGAAAATGTCAAGTCTTGAAATCTTGAAGGACCTTGATGTAATATTTTCATATATGAGCTTTTAGGGACCAAATCTGACAAGTATTTAAAGTTCAAGGACCATTCTTGTAAATTGCTTCAAACTTAGCTCGGGGACTATTCTTGAAACTTTAAACCTTTCAGGGACATGTTTTGTCATCTTGAGCTCAAATTCACTTTCCGGCTATAAATATTTACTCTTTCAAGTCTCGTGCTCGTTTTTCGCGCTTTTGTCTTGGTTTTTATCGTTTTCTCATATTTTATTACATGCGTGTATAAAAACACAAAAGCACATATATCTGGCATTTATTTGCGGGTTTTTGGTCTTTTAGGTCTTAATTTGGTTAAGAAAAAGTATGTGTTAAATAAAGCAAAAACACGCCCCTACGCTGCCCAAAATTTTCTCAAGATATTAGATTATGCTTGCATAATCTTAAACCCTTAACAATCCCATAGTTTGAGGAAAAATTCAATAATTACACTGTGGCACCAATTAAATTTTATATTTACCATTTAAAGGTTTTTAATTGGTATAACTATGGACAACTATTTTTGGGCTTACCAAAACAGGAAGTTGGTGACAATTATGGGGCGGAGAGAGTATTATGTAAGATAAAGCTCAATTATTAAAGAAAATACCCTTGAAAAGCGTCGCAGCCTTGATACAATTCATGGCTCAGTTACCCTTTTGGCAACATGTATACTGGAAACACGTTCTATCACTGTCAACGGAAAATCCAAATACAATTCAGAGACAAGTAACTATACCAGTAACAAGCTCGAATTTAAATGCAAACTGAAATTGGATCAAGAAAATAACCAAAGTAGTCATATACGAATCATCTCTCGTTAGGAGAACTTATCATAAGCATTACTATATCAGGATGACAATATCTCAGCATCACAAAGCAGAGCTAGACGATTGAGTGACCTTCTGGTGCTTAACCACCTAAGCAGAGACCAACTAGACAACTAAGCCGAGCCTTAAGTTGTGCATTTCAGTATACTAAAGCTAATTATTATTATTACAGGACTAACCTAAACATACAAGGTCAAAACTTTGATATTATATACTTTTTTTACAATAACATCAGATTGAGAATATTAGAAAAGGTTGAACTGTCACTACTCGATTTCTTAAAACACACAATACAACAAGCAGTTGGTAATTGAAGAGTATCGATGGCTCCCTCCCAAGTAATAAAAACCCTAATCGAAGAGGTAGTTGATGCTTAAAGCCTAGGCAGCTGCTAAAGCAAACCTAATCAAGATTTATAGAGCAACAATCCACACCAGTTGGCTGAAATGGTACATTTTGCCTGTATACTATAGGGAAAAATGTTTTCCACAATAAATAATACGAATAGTCGATACCTATTACTCTGTATTCTACTAAACGGGAACCAATCATATACTCCCTATATCTCAAACAGGGACGGAGCCAAGGGGGTGCCCGCGGGTGCACGTGCACCCGATGGATTTTTTCGATATAGTGTTAATTTTTGAAAAAATTATCGATTTGAAAAAATGTATCTTAAATGCACCCGGTGCATTAAAATGTGTCTCTAGTATTATTTAGTTGGTATACTTGCAAATAAAAAATCTTCGTTTTAATCCACTTTTTAACTCTATTATATTACGGTTCAAAAAAATTTGTGCACCCGGTTATATTTGTTTTTTCTTTATGATTGTCTCCCACAAAAACAAACACAGTTTAAGAAAAACATAATCATTATTGTTTTTTCTTTTCTTACTTTTTTGCAGAATGACGGTTTACCTTTAACTAATTAATTAATTCCTTAACTAAGGGTAAACTTGATAAAAAATCTCTAACTATTAATATTTTTAGCAGTGGACAATTAATTTGAGACGGCCCAAAAAGGAAATGTGAAGAAATAATTCGGGATCTAGGTAGTAAAAAACAGCTTCCTGGTGGCGGTTCAAAACAACATGTAAATCTTACAACACTTGAATCAGGTATCTATCTCTATATAAGGTACGAGCTGCTACTAATTGATCAACAAACACAGTAAAAATCAAAACTTGATAGAAACAAACTCATACCTAAAAGTGTTTAGTGTGATCTGACAGTGCAAGTGACGACTATAATCAAGATCCTTCTTTGTCATTTATATAAAAAGAACACCTTTAAAGCATTTTAAGGATGATGGTAAGCTTAAAAACCCTAATAACTTTTCAAGTATGTGTGTGTTTTTAGTGTGTGTGTGAAAAGGTGCAGAAGAAAAAGGCGAATGATGATGATTGGTTGGTTGGTTAGTTTGTTTGTATTATTATTAAGTGTGTGTGTGTGAGAGAGAGAGAAAGAACGAGTGCGCGAGTAACCACTGATGTGTTGTGTTGTGTAGCTGCTCGGGTGGCCGGGTGGGGAACTTGGATGGATATTTGTTAGGCTAGTAGGCAACGTAGTATTTTTTTCACCATACACATCAGCGCCACGTCAGCTTTCTCTCTCCTCTCACTCCCCTTCACCACTCTTCACCAATTAGTGGGCAAGGGATATGTTTTTTCACCTTAACTCTATTTTTTTTTATTTAATACTTACTCTAATTTCCTAGATTGAAGGTTCTTTCGGGTATCGGGGGATTGCTTTAATTATTTCTTCGTTGGGTACGATTGTTGTTTCGAGGAGTATTTTCTTGTGACATTTTTATAAAAAAGATGAAGTAAAAAAGTTGAGAGTCAGTTGAGAGTGTTGTTTTGAGATTGTGTTAAAAAAAATAAGGTTTGTGCGTATTTACTACTTTTCACTTCTCATACATTATACCCACATAAAATAGTTAAAACAAAGTATTATAAAGTCCACTACTTCTAAAAAGCTTGGGGGACTGTGGGAGTTGTAGATAACTATCATGTGGTTGTAAATGGAGTATTTACTTTTCATTTAAGGATCAAAAGTTCGTCTTCCTCAATCCTCACTATTCTTCTTTCGCCATAACCAAGACCCATCGTTAAAAAATCATCTTCTCACTTTTGTTATTTACTTTTCACTTAAGCGATTAAATTTTTGTCATCCAAAGCTCGGTGAAGATGTGAGGGCACTGCAATTTTTGGGTTGAGGGCAATGGAGCTTTTTTCTTCAAACTTGACAAATGGCTCCGCTCCTGGTATGAATTAAACGTATAGATATTGCTTTGATTTGTACGTGGGTCCCGTTTAATAAGAAAAAGTAACCGGTGGTCAGACCACCAAATTTGTACTTGGAAAACGTGTCTAGCGCGTGAAGGAGCTTGGTAGGCAAGGAGGATCAAGCGTGGGGTGGGCCCATTTGGTGATGGTTTCATGCCCTTGCCGAGTAGTCTTAGAGTAAAATATACAATGTTTGTTTACGTGGTTTGGGCCCCCCACATTTCGTGTCTAGTTTAAATTCGAGAAAATTCATTTGGTGAATTCTCAATGTTTCAGAATATTACGAGTCTCGTCTATAGCTGTTAACGACGTAGGTTTTCTCGTTATATCCCATGTTACGTTCAATGGATAAGAGGGTAAATTTGTCCTTTTCTTTTTCGAGCTCTTTTCTTCACTTTCACTTAATTATTTTTTGTACTTTCATTTTTAAATATATAGGTTTATTCTTTAATTATCCCCTTTCACTCACCTACACACTACCATCAATCATACATTTTTTTCCCCTTTTACAAGGTTATGTATCTAGAGAAACTTTTATTGTTGCATTAAATCTTTTGAAGTGATTTCTTAACTAACAACATCATGGTTTTATATTGGATAGTACCAAACAACCATGGCACCAACTTTAGTATTATGAAGTGCAAAACTTGACCTTACAGTTTTTAGCTATCGATCAAATGATCTAAATTGTATTAAATCTTCGTCTAAAAACTTGAGGCTATAAATAATTTAAGAATAAATTGTTAATGAATGAGTTTTTAGCTCAAGGTCTGCGATAACCAATAAGTTAATAACAAATTTTTGTTTCAAGATGAGTACAATTTTTACTTGGACTAATGTACTTTTCTAAATCGTTTTTTGTGACAACCGGTAATTTTTCAAAATAATATTTGTACTTTTTACCCTCGACTTTTCACTTTTACTTTTACGTAAAAGATTTACCGTAGAACCGGAAAGTTATCCCGCATACTTGAAATACATTTTCTTATAATTCTAAAACTGTTGATATAAATAATGTATAAAAACGTTAGTTATATTTTTCGATGTCTCTATGTTTTGACGATCACAAAATATAAAAACATTAAACGATAGATTACTACGTAAACAAGTATTTAGTTACAAATATCATTCCATTCAACTAAATCACTTAAGGTATGAATAAACAAATGTCTAATACATTTTATGATCAAAGGGATTTTTATTTAGACACTAGAAAGTTTATAAAATAATAAAAACATCTTATATATTTTTGAAAAACATTTTTGGTAATTATAGGAAAATGTTTAATTCATAACAAATATATGATTTCAAATTTTTAACCAAAATCAGTTAGTTTTTCACCAAATAAACTTTCCCCAGAAAAAGACAAAATTATCTGCCGTTACAGGAGGGCAGCCCCCTTAATTTTAAAGGGGTCGGCCTCCATTTAAGGGTGTCGGCACGCTCCTGTTGTCAGATTCTTTTGCCTATAAATACATGTTCAATCCTGCATTTTTTCCTCACCTTTTGCACGAATATTTTCAGTCCAAATCCTTTCTAAACATCCTTCTAAATCCTTTGATCATAAGATTATAAGTCTTTGTTTCAAGTGATTCAATTCCTCATCATTCAAAGTGCAAGAGAAGAATACTCCTTCAACATCAAGTTTAAGAAGTATTGTAGATATTGTTTAGTAGTTGTATATATTGTTTGTAAAGGTGTAGTGTGTTTATAATTAGGAGATTTAGTAGTGTTAGTTGTGAAGAGAAGTAGTGAAGAACAAGTAGTGTTGTGAAGTAGGATTAGTGAAGTTGTGAGAAGTAGTGTAGTAGTTGTGGTGTGCATAAGTTGTGTAGAAGTTGTGATAAGTCGTGAAGAGTTGTGAGATTGGTTCTAGCTATTATTAGGACTCGACATTTTGCTTGGTGTCGTTAAACGGTGTAAGCAAAGGTGTGTAAGGTTTCTCCGCCATAAGGGAGCTTGTTGACATAGTGAAGAAAACTCTCGAGTTAGGTGCTCGGGGAGTGGAGTAGGACGAAGAGGAGATTCGTAGCCGAACCACTATAAATCCTTTGTCTCGCGGTGCTATCTTTCTATCTCTATCTTTTTATTTACTTACTTACGTATTTGTCATTATATACTCTCGTAGATATAGTTGTTTATAATTGTGCAAGCAAGTTGATATCACATAAAGCTAGAATCGAAGTTTTCGAAACCAAAGTTTTTATAAATTAAAAAGACGTAAAACTATTCAACCCCCCCCCCTTCTAGTTTTCCACAATTGGTATCAAGAGCCACGTCAAACAAGAATTTTAAAATATATTGTATTTTAAAACTTGAAATCGATCTATAGAATTGGAAAAATATTTAGAATGGAAAATTATTTTCAAACCACCATTTCTTGAAAATATAAGTTTGAATGGAAAAATCGATTCGAAAGTTATATGAAATCAATAGACTATGATCTTTGGCATGTCATTTCAATTGGTGATTTTCAACCAATTAAAACCATTTTTGAAGAATAAAATAACTTGGTAAAAATGATTATATACAAAGCTCTACCAAGAGATGAGTATGAAAGAATATTTTTTTGTCAAACGGCAAACGACATGTGGAAAAGTCTTTTAAAATTTCATCAAGAAAAATGTCAAGCCAAAGAAAATCTTGCACATAAAATAGAAGCAAATGAAAGTATAGTAGACAAATATTTAGTTGAAATGAGTACAAGTGCTACTAGTTCAAATCTTTTGTGTGAAGGTAATGATGCCGAAAACCACATGAGTTATGATAAGAGTAAACAAGAAGATTGTATAGAGATGACAACCGAGAAGGAACTAAGTGATGATGACGATTCTAGTTCCGAAAGTGAAGACGAAGAATATGCAAAGGTTGTTAAAGAATTCAAAAGACTTATTAAAAAGCGACAAAGAGCACAAGATAAAAGGAGAACAACCCGAAGGAAAAGATTTGATGATGAAGACAAAAAGACTAAACAAGAATGTTTCGTCGCTCAAGCATCTAATGAAATATGTCTAGGAATTAATTTGGAGCCCGATGAGTGGGTAAAGGATAGCGGATGCTCAAGACACATGACGGGGAATCGCAAGTTGTTTTCTACATACAAAGCATACAACGGAGGTAACGTTATTTTTGGTAGCGATCGTCGTGGAAAAATCATAGGCAAAGGTACGATCTCTCAAGACTCTCTAACTATTGAAAATGTTGAACATGTAGATAATTTAACATATAACTTGCTTAGTATAGGTCAAATATGTGATAATAAGTTTAGGGTTACCTTTACCGATAAGAATAGTGTAATTATTAAGGATGATAAAGTCATAGGTAGAAGAATTAGGAAAGGAGGCGTATACGTTATGAAACTAGGAGATAAATCGCAAGATAGGGTATGCCTTGCGACTTTAGATGAAAACTCCACTTTGTGGCATAGGAGATTAGGTCATGCAAACATGCAACAAATACAATCTTTGGTATCTAAGGAACTAGTTAGAAACTTGCCTAGTCTAAGATATAATCAACATTTTTGTGACGCTTGTAAAATAGGAAAACAAGCACATGCTAGTCACAAAGCTAAAAATATAGTATCCATCACTAGATGCTTAGAACTACTTCACATGGATCTCTTCAGTCCATCCGCGGTGCGGAGCTACGGTGGCAACCGCTTCACCTTAGTTATAGTAGATGACTATTCACGATACACGTGGACTAGGTTCTTAAGTGATAAAATCGAAGCCTTTGAAAAATTTGAGACATTTAGTAAAATGATACAAAATAAGCTAGGATGCTCTATAGTTTCAATTAGGACGGATCATGGTAGGGAATTTGATAACGAAGTACAATTCGGAAAATACTGTGATTTAAATGGAATATCTCACAACTTTTCCGCTCCACGTACTCCTAAATCAAATGGGGTAGTAGAAAGGAAAAATAGGTCTTTACAAGAAATGAGTAGAACAATGTTAAATGAGCAATCTATCCCACAAAAATTTTTGTGTCATGCGGTAGATACTTCGACCTATATACTTAATAGGGTATCCATTAGACGAATATTAGGAAAAACTCCTTGTGAGTTATTAAGAGGTAGAAAACCAAATATATGCTACTTTAGGGTATTCTGAAGTAAATGTTTTATTCTTAATACAAAAAACTATCTCATTAAGTTTGATCCTAAGTCACATGAATGAATTTTTCTAGGATACTTACAAAGTAGTAAAGCATACATAATCTTAAATAAACATACTATGAAAGTAGAGGAATCCTTAAATGTAACCTTTGACGAAACTCCTCCACCACCTAAAACCTTACCCTTAGAAGATGATGATGTGATTGAGGAAGAAGCTATTGAGGTTAGTAAAAATAAGCCTTTAGGAAATGATAACGAAATAGAAACAATAGAAGAAAATGAGGTTGTAAATATTAAGGAATCTAAGTCACACCCATTAGACAACATCATAGGCAACCTAAATCAAAGAACACTTAGATCACAAGCTCAAGATAAAAATAACTTTTTTTGCTTTGTGTCAACAATAGAACCTAAGAATATAAATGAAGCCTTAAAGGATGAAAGTTGGATTATGGCTATGCAAGAAGAATTAAATCAATTCAAAACAAATGATGTTTGAGAACTAGTCTCAAACCCTAGGAATGTTACCATAATAGGAACCAAATGGGTATATAGGAATAAATTAGACGAGAATGGAATAGTGACTAGGAATAAAGCTAGGTTAGTCGCCCGAGGTTATAATCAACAAGAAGGAATCGATTATGACGAAACCTATGCCCCTGTAGCGAGATTAGAATCCATTAGAATCCTCTTAGCTTACGCCTACACCCTAGACTTTAAGTTATACCAAATGGATGTGAAGAGTGCATTCCTCAACGGTTTTATCAATGAGGAGGTATATGTGGCACAACCTCCAGGATTCATTGACTTCGCAAAACCTGATTATGTTTACAAAATAAAGAAAGCTTTATATAATCTTAAACAAGCTCCAAAAGCTTGGTATGATAGACTAAAAGCATTCTTGGTTAAACATAATTACTCCATGGAAATGGTAGACAACACTCTCTTCACTAAAAGACGTGACCCAAATATCATCATTGTTCAAATACATGTTGATGACATTATATTTGGATCGACTTGTCAAGAAATGTGTGATGAATTTGCCAAAATCATGCATGATGAGTTTGAGATGAGTATGATGGGAGAACTAAACTTCTTCTTAGGATTGCAAATAAAACAATTAGAAGACGGAATATTTTTTAATCAATCTAAGTATATTAAGGAAATGCTAAAGAAATTTTGACTAGAAGACTCTAAGCCACTTAAGACACCCATGTCTACGGAAATTAAACTTACAAGAGATGAAGAAGGTGAGTCCGTAGATAACACTAAGTATAGAGGAATGATAGGTAGTTTACTATACTTAACGGAAAGTAGACCCGATATCATGTTTAGTGTTTGCCTTTGTGCTCGCTTTCAAGAGGATCCCAAAACCTCTCACCTAGAAGCGGTTAAGCGTATCTTCCGATACATTAAAGGCACTATACACTTAGGATTATGGTATCCTAAGGGATCCGGCATAGAAACCATTGTCTATGCGGATTCGGATCATGCGGGAGACTACGTAGATAGAAAGAGCACTAGCGGTATTTGCACATTTATGGGATGTTGTCTAACATCTTGGTTTTCGAAGAAGCAAACTGCTCTTGCTATTTCTACCACCGAAGCCGATTACGTAGCGCCGGAAAGGCATGTCAACAAGCACTATGGATGAAACAAGCTCTCGTAGACTATGGCATTAGGTTAGAAAATGTTCCTATTATGTGCGACAATAAAGGTGCTATAGACTTAGGTAAGAACCCCGTTCAACACTCTAGGACTNCCTCACTTTAAAGGGGCCGGCCATCTGAGACTTGAATTTTTTTTTCTTTCTTCTCAAATCTGAGTCTAGGATTCTGTTTTGCACAAAATCAGGAATTAAGATGTTTTATAATTATACTTTCAATGAAAACCTCAATTCATTTCAAAATCATTCTCACGTTTAGGAAAACTCATTGTTGAATAATGATAAAAAAACGCTTTTTTTTCTCTCAAATCATGCATAATAGTCTCACTCTCGTTAACTATATGTATATAATCCATTATAAACAATCTTTAGTCTCATCAAATCTAAGTGTCATATATAAGCATATAATCCGTTAACTATATGTATATAATCCATTATAAGAAACAATCTTTAGTCTCCTTGAATTTACCAAGAACCTGTTTCTAGCAACCTGTGATCCAAGGCCTGGGCGGCCCCCTTAAATCAAAAGGGCGGCCCCCTTAAAATTAAGGGGACCGGCCACCAATTAAGGGGGCCGGCTGTAACACCCCCAAAAATTTGTTTAACAGCGGAAGACTTAATTGGGTGTTACGTAGAGGATCACAGTCATAATTATAGAAAGCGACTCAAAGAGACGTTTTTAAGATCATATTATTGAATTCAAAATGCAAGGATGTTCAATAATTATACATCACATTGAGGTTTTGAAAGTGACTATTTATTAATGTTACACCACCGACACAAAGGTCAAATGCCCACTCCATGCCTCCTAAGCTTGCTTCAGTTACCTGAGATACATGCTAATAGTCAACAAAATTGTTGAGTGAATCCATAGCGTTTATATTTAAAAGTAGTTGAACACATTCCAAGTATCTCATAAGTAAATAGTAGTTTGTTCCGTATGCATATTGCCATAAGTCTCATGAACACAACGTTAACAAGTATGTGAGCCATCGCAATGACATCAACACGGTGTAAGGTGCCCTTGGTGAGGAGTTTGCCAGTTCTCCTAGTGTGTCAAATAATAGTGTATTTATCTATCAGGTGTGGGCTAGAACAAATGGGTCTGTCAAGCACCAATAGATCTATTCACAGTTATTCGCGTTCACTCGCAAGTGACTAAGGTTCATGATAGATTTCAAGTTGGCGTGTGTCTTATGCAATAGTTAGGTAGCATACAATAGTGAAAATAGTTGATCAAGATACTTGTGTTCATATAGTGTAGCATGTATCCCACCCACATAGTTTGTAAACATGTAAAAGTGTGGGACTATAGACTGACCTCGAATGGTGGTGTTCGTAGGCAAATAAGTATGTCAAGTGCAACTGGTGAATGGCTCCAACAAGCAACCTGGACAATATGAGAAACCTCAGTTTCTTGTGGTAAGGTGGTTTTTAGTTGTGTATAATGCTTAAAGTTTAGAAATAATATTATACTTAATATTATCTTGTCTTTATGTGTGATGATGATAACTCGTGTCAGACTTGTACACCCTAGCAGGGTGTAGAGTTTTCAGTCCTTGATCTCGGTGAAAGTGATTTATTTATTTGATTGGTGAAAGGTGATCTTTTGTTATCTAGTTAGTTCCCAAATATTTACCTCTTGTAATTAATGTTATTAAAATAATCATTTTTACTTAAGTTTGTGAAATTACAAGTTTAGCCCTTACACTTTGTAAAGTTTACATTTATAGTCCAAATGTTTATAGAAATGACATTTAAGTACTCCAAGTTTGTAATTATTCCCTTTCAAACCTTACTTTGTTAGAATAACAGTTTTGACACCCTTGTTTCAATATTTACAATTTTAGTCCTTGTACTTGCAAAGTTGACACTTTTAGTCCTTATAAAATGTACATTTACATTTTTAGTACCCATATTATCAAAATAGTCAAAAAATGACAAAAATATTCTAATTGTACTATTTTAACACCAAGTTTTCATAAATTACATTTTTGGTCCTTGTAGTTTATAAACTTTGCAAATCTAGTCCTTTATATGTAAAATGTTCATTTTTGATCCTTATACCTCCAAATTTACACAAATGACCCAAAATAGTTTATATTTACTGTTGACAACCTCAAGTTACAAAAATTACAGTTTCAACCCATAGTTTCCATAGTTGGCAGCTTTAGTCCTTTGACTTTATACCTTTTTGCATTTTTAGTCCAAAATACCATTTTAGCTTATGAACTTATTCCAATTAGTTTATTAAGTTCCCAGAAGCTTATAAAATCTTGTGTGAGCTTATCCGTTAGCTTATACTAGTTTAAAGCTTATTTTAGTTTTAATGGGCCTAACGTGAACTGTTAGGGCCCATTGGATGTTCTGTAGGTCCAGTGGGCTTCCAACTGGTTTTGGTGACTCACGGGCTTATATTGGGCCATGCCAAAGTGAAAGGGTGTGCTGTTGGGCCATGGAACAGGCCACAACAGTTTGGGGTTATGTTGGGCTTTAAGCCCACTAAGGGTGTTTGATTGTTTCTCTGAACGAGTAAGGTAGCCAAGGATCGAGCTTGTGGAATAGCTTACATGAGATTGTGAGGGAGTGAGCTTTGTGTAGCTTATTTGTTGAGGTTCCAAAGAATTAGTTCGTACAAAAATATGTATTGGTTATACGTATGGAATTCGAATAACGAGACCAAAGTAAAATGAGAAAATCCTTTGTAAACACTTAGAATATTTCACTGTTTTCATTAAAGGTTCAAGTAACTTATAAACGTATGATTTTGAGGTCTTAGAGCTATGTTAAGTTTATATAAAGTTCTTATACATATTCTTGGTTGTATAGAGATATGGGTGAGTGAATTTGTGAGGCACAAAGCTAACAAGACATAGGAGAAAATAGGTGATAGAGGTGGTGACATACACGAATAGCAAATATGGAAATGAAACCAAAATAAAGCTAAGTGTTTGAGAACACTTACTACACCTTCAAAGGTGGGTCGAATTCGAGTCAGTGGGATCTTAGAAGCTTGTAACTCGACAGTGGGCACACCAAAGATTTGAGTGGAGCTTATGGTGATCTTGTGAGAGCTTGGGAAGAGCTTGTGATCTCCTGTTTCCTTCTCGGTACTAGGCAGTGAGCAAGAGTGAGTTTGTGTGTGAGATTTGAGTTATACGTGGGTAATACTTGCATGGGAAGTGTATAACGTGAAGATAGCGACTACTTGAGGGACAAGGGGAATATGAGAAGTAAGATAACGAGTAGGGGGTGGGTAGAGTAGCTTGATTGGTGCAAGTAGCATGTCCAGGTGGTATGTATTCTTTGTGTTTCGGTTTTGAGGAGGTGACGAGGCAATAGCTTCTAGATGCATGATTTAATTTTGTTTGGGCAAGTGAACAAGTGATCAAAGGTAGCATTGAGGTCTTGAAGTCCTTGTGAGATCAAATGACTTGTTTGTGAAAATGTTTGAGGGCGTGTTTGGTTGTAGAATTATAAAAGGGTTCGTTTGAGTTATAACGTGACCAAAAAAAGAAAAAATAAATAAAACATGAGCTTGTGATTGAGTTGGTGTTTATAAGAGTTGTGATTCATTATTGATAGGGTTATAAGGTATCTAATGTCTTTTGGGAGAGTTATGGAAGTCGTGGTACACTTATGGGTCCAAATGGATTCCAACATGACCAAAACAAATAAGTATAGGTCTAATTTGATGTTGTGATTCATTGGGGGACTTGTGTTGTGTTTTGCTTAGATGAATCATCCCTTAGGAGTATTGAGGTGGTCCTAATGACCTTTGGAGGTCTCATGCAAGCTTATGCATGTTTTGAAATGTTCACGTGTATGTTTATATATATGAAGAGACACACGAATTGAGTTAGGGCAGGATGGTGAGTTTGGTGTCTTGTGAATCACTTAGAAACACTTAGGGTGTTATTTGAGAGTGTTTAGAACTTAATGGGATTAGTAGAGATGCGTTTAACACAATGTGACCAAAGTTGGGTACGTTTAGGACGTGTGGTGACCTCGAATAGCTTTGTACGTATTTTACTATTCATATATACGTATTAGGTTGAGATATTAGTGGATCTCGATTCTTTTGAGTGCCAAGAATGAGATGGTGCATTTTATTCCATGTGTTGTTTGTAAGAATCGCGAATACGAGAGCCAAAGCAAACGTGTGTACACATATGTATTCGTATAACATTTTTGTTGTTGGATTGGGCTTTTGGTGGGCTCATGTGATTCGTTGGCCAAATAGTAGTTTAAATATGATCTGTGTAGTAGTATTGGGCTAGTGTAGGCCCAATGAGTGTTATGTGGCCAAATTGGTCATGTGAGGCCCACTTGTGAATAATGTGGGTCCTACAGTGAATATTATATTATATTTGGTAGTTGTGGGGCCCACAGGGGTGTATTTCAATTATGTGAGTATGGTGGGGTCCACTGAGGTAGAAATCTCATATGTAGTTGTTGTGAGTGCAAAGTGTGGCACTTGTGATCAAAACTGATCCATAGTTTTGGGTTGTACCTTGTCCAGGTCATTGCTGGGCGATTTGCGTGTGAGCTCAATTCAAGGTAAGTATGAATCAACATAGGCACATAATGATTCAGATTGCATAGTGTAGAACAAAATTATTTTTGCCTAAAATGGGTGCATGAACAGTAACATCCATTTATTCATGATTAGTGGTTGTAATAATTGGGGTTTTTCCCCAGATCTAAGTACCTACCCGTCATGTCAAGCATCCGTCCCGGAATTTAGTTTGTGTGGTTTGATGTTTACAGAACATGTTGGGTATCTTGGTGCGGATTTGGTCCTCCCGGCGCCCTAATATATTCGTGTTCTTGCGTAAAATTTCTTCAAATTTTCACGGTAGGATAAGTTTTGTGTCACCGTTTCACTTCCCCATCAATAATTTGCATGGTCTTTGTGAAAGTGAGTTTGTCCATCGGGTCAAATCTCTTTCAGTTGTAATTACTCAGTGTTTCGTCAAAAGACACTCTTTAGTTTGAAACATGAAATACGCTGTGGCAACGGCTGAGTGTAAACCGCACAAGTTCTTGCATGAGCGGTAGGTGTAAACGCACAAGTTCTTATAAGGTGTCAACCCCAAATCAACGTACGTATGGTCACATATGTCCACGTGTGTCGTGACGCATTTATAATTATGTTGGCCACCATAATTATAATTGCCTCCTTTCACACGTGTACATTTTACCAAACACACATAGCTCGGCGATTGATGTTTCTTAGATGGGTAGTCGTTCTATCATCCGTTCCTGAACGGTGGAGGTGTGAGTGGTGAGTGTGAAGAATTCTTATTCCCATGGTTAACTTGTCTTGGGAAAGAATCTAATTTTGAATGAAGATTGTTATGTTCATCAGGTTTGATATAAACATAGTTCACAACCTCTTGTTTTCTAAAAATCTGTGCGGGTAACCTACCCGTCATTCAAAGGAGTTTGCTAGTAACAGATATTTAACAGTGGGGGTTCCCGATGAGAACTTGGTGTAGAGAAAGTTGCTGAACTTCAGCTTTGGTAGATGATGAATCAGTTTATTTGTGCTAAGATTTATAATTAACTGCTCCCAACATAACATGATTTCTCCTGAATTAGACATAGTTAGATAGGTTATGTATAATTTAGGAACGATGATGTAATACTCGGTTTGGTCGTTATAACCCTTAGTGTGTTAAACAGATTCAACCCATGCCGTTTATAAAATGGCAATTTAAGGAAGAGAGAGTAGGATGCCATGGGTGATAACAACTTGTTGATCATTAGACAGTGTAATAGGTGGGAATTATCATGGCGAGTCGTTTATCGCTCCGAAAGTGGTCTTAAGCCCAAATGCTAGGGGTGTCATAGACTTTGTACAACATAGTACTACATTTTCCAAGCTTTAAATGGTGTTCAAAGTGTTGTCATTGTAAAATGATCTCTTATACAATTCTTGCAAGGAGACAAGAAAATCGGTCAACATTACGGTAGTAATCGGTGGGTAGTATAGTCATGTACCATTCTTCGGGATGGATGTGGAATAGTTTGAGATACCATTTGTGTGAGGAGTCTTAGAATATTTAGGTGAACCTTACAGAGTGATAATAGTCTACAATCTGTCTAGAATAGCTTTGTCAAATCCCTAATAGCGATATATTGTTGTGAAGCGACGGTGGGTGGAGTAGGGAATGTAATAGACTAAGGTTGTGACTATCGTGGAGATAGTACAAGATAGAGATTACATTAGATAGAGAGGGTACTTGTAGTGCTTTTTCTTTCCACATCCGAAACAGGTAACTATAGTCTTGCCCTTGCAATTCCTGGCAAGGTGTCCCACCTCTTAATAGTTTCTACACTTATCGGGGTATCGGCCGGTGAGGTGTAGCTTGCATTTGTCGCATAGTGGTTGGTTCTCAACATAAACTCTGTCCTTTGTTGGTGCAGCAACACATGTCCCAGCGACTTCTTGTCGTCTATTATGTTGTTGATGTTAATTTAGGTGCGGGTTGGTTTTCATTATTATAGCTTCCCTGATGGTTTCCCATTTCCTTTTGTTGTTGTTGTAGTGGTGGTTGCTGTTGTTGATACTTTGAGCAACCCTTGGCTCGCAAAACTTGTGTCATACGAATGACTTCGTGCATCGAAGTTGGCTTGGATGAGGTGACATTCTGTCGAATTTTTGGGGAAAGTCTCTCGATGTACCTCTCAAGTTTCTCGTGTTCGCATTCTATCACAAGGGGCATACCATGCCAACTCGTAGAAGTGAGTGGTGTACCTGAGGACATCACCCCCCCTTCATAGCTAAATCCTAAAATTCTTGTTCCATTGTCCGCAATTCGGGTCTCGAATAGTATTTTGTAATCATCAACCTTCGCAGTTTACCCAAAAAGACTAAGTGAGCAACGATAACTCTTACTTCTTGGACATAGGTGTGCCACCATCTTAGGGTACAACCCTAAAATATGCAAGTGGAAAACTTAAATTTGTCGTCCTTGGGGCAATTTTCACATTGAAATATGTGCTCTACCCCCTCGATTCCTTTGCACAGTCTTATTGCGCCTTCAGTTCTGTTAAAAGTGTGAGAATTTCGATTCGTGAATTTCTGGTAGGTAAGGTTATGACTTTCAGGTGCAACATTTCCTTCTTCTTCGCCTTCAGCTGATTCGATTCCTTCGAAAACATTGGTTATCTTCATCTCTTATTTGGTGAGGTTTGTGGTCATGTCTTCAAAAATGGTCTGCTTGTGGAGGGCTTGGGTACTCATTGTTTGTAGTGTAACTTCGTAAACACCACAGAAGTTTTATCAAGATAAGGACTTGGGTGACAACTAAGGTCATGATGCTTATAAATGTATACCTATCCGGGATATTCTAAGATGACGTCTTGTAGTAGCACAATCACTGTCATAAAGTAGGTCTACAATTTGTTGGATTGTTCCGCAACCATGGAAGTCAATTACAAATGTCCTTGTAGAGTCTACTATATGAGACTCTCAGTGTGGTGATAAAGTGATTAAAACTCCGAATAAAAGGTTAGTCTAAGCGTTGTATGCCGCTTTCCTGAGTGGGACCTTGGTAGTGACATGATGTCGAATCATTTTGTGTTGGTTAAACGTTGTTCAAGGTATCTTGTAAGTTAATAACGTCATGGAGACGTGTGTTGGTCATAACTAAGGCGTATAGAGTCTAAAGTTTTCCTGATGAGGTGTTGGTGTTCTTTCTGGAACTATGGTGGTTGGAACATTATTCACAGGCAGTCATCCAAATTCTTCTATGGGGGAATTTGTAAGGGAAAAGACTTTGGTGGTGAGACATGAGTAGTGACTAGCCTAGGGTGAGGTACACCTTCTTCCTCGGAAAAAGTCTGTAAGTCTTGTGGATTGATACTTTCTGTCTGCCAGTCTGTCTAAGTCAAGCAACGGAAGCCATTCTAGTCCTTTGGTGTACTAATAGTGATATAGGTGTGATGCGTGGGTTTGCAACCTTTGCACTTAGGTTTTACCTCTCAAGGGATCTTGAGAAGCTTACAACCCCCACCAGGCAGTGTACCTGACCGATGTAGTATAGTGAAGTGGCAAGTACCGGGGGATTGATTGTTCCGTCAGGGAATACTGTCGTTAGGCTTGAAAAGCTACTCTAATTAGGTCTAGGGGTTGAGGGATGATTCTTTTTGTGTTTTTATATTTAATGAAAGCAAGTAAAATCTCGGTTTTTGGAAGAGTGGGCGGAATTAGTTGCTAGTCAACTAACCCAAATAACTACTTTTGCAAATAAATTAAAATAACAAGAAAATTAAATTGGTTGTGAAACTTATATGAGAGAGATATGTGTTTACTTAGATTTCCTTACTCCCTAGCTATCTTTTATATGTTAATTGGTTTGTTGTAATTATGTGGATGACGAGTTTTATTCCTTTAAACCATTCGTAGGGCCGTGTACGACTAAAAGCTCCTACTTCAATCCTATGTCGAGCCGACTATGTCGAGCAGACTAAAAGCTCCTAACATGGGATCATTAGAATTCGCTCATGCATTAAATACAACCCAATAATCGTAGTACACATCCGATTCATGTTTCTTAAGACGTTCAAGCAAGTTACCGTATAGGAGGTTAGCCAGTTTTCTTAAGCCTAACATCGACTTCACCCAACCACAATAATCACAAGCAAACCAACAACATATAATCAATAGCTAGGTTTCATTATATCTAAGCAAACACAATAAAGACCTAGCCTAGCATGTTAATTGAAAGACAAGCGTAAGATATAATCACACAATACATAGATATATTGAATGATTTGGAAGAGACTTATCTTCAATTAAGCATCCAAGTTTCAAGGGTGGAAAACCCTCAAAATACAGTAGGAAAAACGTGCTAGGGTTTTGTGGAAAACTAGAAGGGGGGGTTGAATAGTTTTACGTCTTTAAAATTTATAAAAACTTTAGTTATGAAAACTTCGATTCCAATTTTATGTGATCTCAACTTGCAATTATAAACAACAAAGTATACTAATAAATATAATAGGAAACATGCAAGTAAATAAGTAAGGAAATAAAAGTAGAAAGATAGCACCGTGAGACAAAGGATTTATAGTGGTTCGGCTACGAATCTCCTCTTCGTCCTACTCCACTCCCCGAGCACCTAACTCGGGAGTTTTCTTCACTATGTCAACAAGCTCCCTTATGGCGGAGAAAACCTTACACAACTTTTGCTTACACCAATTTACGACACTAAGCTAAATGTCGGGTTCTAATTGTAGCTAGAACCAATCTCACACCACTACACGACTTAGCACGACTTCTACACAACTTATACACTCCACAACTTCTTTACTACTTCACACCACTTCACTACTTCACTACTTCTTCTTCTTTACACAACTTCTATTCACAACTAACACACCTAGATCTACCTAATTACAAGCACACCACACCTTCACAAATGATTTACACAATATACACTACTAATCTACAATACTTCTTAAACTTGATGTTGAAGGAGTATTCTTCTCTTGTACTTTGGATGAGGATGGATGAAGAGGGATTGAATCACTTGAAACAAGGATTATTAATCTTATGATCAAAGGGTTCTGAAAGATGTTTAGAGAGGATTGGATCTGAAAATTTTAGTGCAAAAGGTAAGAAAAAATATCAGGTTTGAGCAGGTATTTATAGGCAAATTTTTCTGACAACAGGAGCGTGTCGGCCCCCTTAAATGGAGGCTGGCCCCCTTAAAATTAAGGGGGCCGCCCCTTATAATTAAGGGGGCCGCCCACCTGTAACGGCCAGATTGTTTGTCTTTTTCTGGGGAAAGTTTATTTGGTGAAAAACTAACTGATTTTGGTTAAAAATGTGAATTCATATATTTAGTATGATTTAAACATTTTTCTTTATTACCAAAAGTGTTTTTCAAAAATATATAATATGTTTATATTATTTTATAAACTTTGTAATAATTAATTAAATACCCATTTGATCATGAAATGTATTAAGCACTTGTTTATTCATACCTTAAGTGATTTAGTTGGATAAAATGATATAAACTAACTTAATACTTGTTTACGTAGTAATCTTACGTTTAATGTTTTTACATTTTGTGATCGTCAAAACATAGAGATATCAAAAAATATAAATAACGTTTTTATGCATTATTTATATCAACAATCTCCCCCTTTTTGATGATTACAAAATCTAAACTCATTAAAACAAAAATTAATATATATACAAGTATTTTGTGAGTTTATATCAATTCTCCCCCTTTTTGTTAGCATCAAAAAGATTATCCCGATTAGCTTGGAGCTCCCCCTTGACGTGTACTCCCCCTCGTTTTGAGGTCATAAAAGGAAATCGAGATATGGAATGCTTGCAAAAATATTTAGAGAACACAATATATATAGAATGCATACATATAGAGCAAGACAACTAAATTAATTTCATGGCAATAACAAGACATTCATTAATAAGATTATTAAAATAGATTATGTTACAAACATAACCTTTAATACATTCATGATTTTCTAGCAAACTACACTAGAAAAATGCTAAGTTGCCATATTGAGGTCTCTTGGACTAGCTTGAGGGACAAAATGGTTTTGGTGAATTTATTGAGGAACATTGAGGATGCATTCAATGGTTTGAAGGTGATGGATATGGAGTATTTGGCGGTGGTGATTTTGGAGCGGAAGTGTTTGTTTGAGTTAGTGAGGGTGATGGAGAAGACCTAGTGAGGAGATACTCAATCCAAGTGAAGTGTTCATTCAAAGCAGTGGTTTGTTGTTGAAGAAAGATGCAACAAGGACAATTGTTGACATGTTTCTTTATTTGATCTTGGTCATGAGGTGATGATGGTGAGCTAGATGGGGGTGGATCCAAATTGCGTTGAGCAAGATGTAGGGCAAGAAGAGCATTAAGCTCATGAGCTTCTTTGAGCTCTTCAACAAACTTTTTATGTTCGTTGGATGGTGATGATGGAGTTGTTGAGTTGTGATTTGGCATGGGATTGATGTTGTTTTGAGAGTGATGGTTATCTTGTTGGAATTGAGTATGTTCCTCAAAAGGATCATTTGGTAGTAATGAGTGAGATGATTGTGCAATTTTGTTAGTGAGGGTGATGGTGAGGTTGTCTTGTTGAGTCAAGAGAATTGTGTTGTTTGGATAGTCATAAAAGTTTGATGGATTTGTGGATGAAAGAGATTCTTCATGAATTGATGGCATTTTGGATATGGTGTTTGTGGAGTGAGTAGCATGTGGGGTGTTAACAATGATGTTGGGGTTGTTGTTTTGGGATGAGTTGCTTGTGTGAGAATGAGGTTTGGATGTTGGTTGATTTGGAGCAACATCATTTGTATGTTGACAAGAGTCAAGCTTTCTTCTCCAAATTGGTTTGACGGAGATCTTAGCAACCCTTGAAGGCTTGAATCTTGGGTAGTTGGGAGAGGACATGATGGTGTGAAAGATGATTTATGGTGATGAAGGGTATTAATAGTGTGATGATTATGTGTTTACGGAAGGGTAATACGTGTTGTATTTGATGGACAAAATGTGTTTGTGAATTCAGGGAAATGAGGAATCAAAATAGGGTGAAATGGGCTAAAAAGCAGAAAGCAAACAGCAACCCTCGTCCTACAGATGGCCGGCCCCCTTAATTGGTGGCCGGTCCCCTTAATTTTAAGGGGGCCGCCCCTTTGATTTAAGGGGGCCGCCCTGGTCTAAGGACCCAGGTTGCCAGAAACGGGTTTTTGGTAAAGTTTTTCCAGAAAGATGTTTGTTTTGGGGTTTGGTTTTGGGCAAGACCAACTCTTTAGGCAACTAGGCAAGCATTTTCATAGTGGAGTTTTCATGAAAAGCATACATGCTAGCAAATAAGCATATAAACATAATTAAGCAAGCATATTAAGCCAATAAACAATTAAGCAATTAATATCACCTGAAGCAACTAACTTAAGTGAAGGCACCTATTAGTGGCAAACTAGTGATGGAACAAATGTGACAATGAAGTTCTATGAAACAAATGTGGAGTAAAGATTGCTTCGACTCCTATGAAAAACAAATAATCCTAAGAAACAATCTTTAGTCTCCTTGAATTAACTTTGCTCACTTCTAAATGTTATATATAAGTATACATTGAATTATATACTTATAGATAACGAGAGTGAGACTATTATGCATGATTTTAGAGAAACGTTTTTATCATTATTCAACAATGAGTTTTCCTAATCGTGAGAATGATTTTGAAATGAATTGAGTTTTTCTTGAAAGTATAATTATGCAAACAAAATATCTCAATTCCTGATTTTGTGCAAAATAGAATCCTAGACTCAGATTTAAGAAGAAAGAAGAAAACAAAGAAAATTTTATCATCAGATGGCCGGCCACCTTAAAGTGAGGCCGGTCCCTTAAATTTAAGGGGGCCGCCCTTATAACTTTAAGGGGTCCGCCCATCTGACACTTAAAAGTGTCCAGAATTTTGAAAATTTCAGAAAGTTTTGATCCTTCAAGAAAATTCAATCAATTTGTTCCATTATTCCTAATCCTAAACGCAAGTGGTTAAATAATTCATGCTTAAGGGGCTTAGTGAATATGTCGGCAATGTTATCTTCCGAAGCTACCTTTTTTATTGTAATGTTTCCTTTCTGTACATTATCCCTAAGGAAGTGATGACGTATTTCTATATGTTTAGTCCTAGAGTGTTGAACGAGATTCTTACTTAAATCTATAGCTCCTTTGTTATCGCACATAATAGGGATATTTTCTAACCTAATGCCATAGTCTACGAGAGCTTGTTTCATCCATAGTGCTTGTTGACATGCCTTTCCGGCGCTTACGTATTCGGCTTTGGTGGTAGAAATAGCAAGAGCGGTTTGCTTCTTCGAAAACCAAGATGTTAAACAACATCCCATAAACGTGCAAATACCGCTAGTGCTTTTTCTATCTACGTAGTCTCCCGCATGATCCGAATCCGCATAGACAATGGTTTCTATGCCGGATCCCTTAGGATACCATAATCCTAAGTGTATAGTGCCTTTAATGTATCGGAAGATACGCTTAACCGCTTCTAGGTGAGAGGTTTTGGGATCCTCTTGAAATTGAGCACAAAGGCAAACACTAAACATGATATCGGGTCTACTTGCCGTTAAATATAGTAAACTACCTATCATTCCTCTATACTTAGTGTTATCTACGGACTCACCTTCTTCATATCTTGTGAGTTTAACTTCCGTAGACATGGGTGTCTTAAGGGGTTTAGAGTCTTCTAGGCCAAATTTCTTAAGCATTTCCTTAATGTACATAGATTGGTTAAAAAATATTCCATCTTCTAATTGTTTTATTTGTAATCCTAAGAAGAAGTTTAATTCTCCCATCATACTCATCTCAAACTCATCATGCATGATTTGGCAAATTCATCACACATTTCTTGATAAGTTGAGCCAAATATAATGTCATCGACATATATTTGAACAATGATAATATTTGGGTCACTTCTTTTAGTGAAGAGAGTGTTGTCTACCATTCCTATGGAATAATTATGTTTAACCAAGAATGCTTTTAGTCTATCATACCAAGCCTTTGGAGCTTGCTTAAGACTATATAAAGCTTTCTTTAGTTTATAGACATAATCAGGTTTTGCGAAGTCAATGAATCCTGGAGGTTGTGCCACATATACCTCCTCATTGATAAAACCGTTAAGGAATGCACTCTTCACATCCATTTGGTATAACCTAAAGTCTAGGGCACATGCATAAGCTAAAAGGATTCTAATGGATTCTAATCTAGCTACGGGGGCATAGGTTTTGTCATAATCAATTCCTTCTTGTTGATTATAACCTTGGGCGACTAAATTAGCTTTATTCCTAGTTATTTTTTTGGGTAAAAGGGTTATTTCACCCCGGTAAAATATATTATCCAAAAAAACATTGAAGTACAAAGGACGAGAGTGACTCCCTCGCCTCAGTCCCTTAGGACACTTACAGACTCGAATATAAGAATGACACACCATTCCTATAACTTACAATAAAATGAACCTACCAATAATGACAAAGTACATAAAAAATTACAATACTACTCAAGAAAATACTTGAGCCTTCTATATCACTATGGTGGTCCATCCTAACTTCCATGAAATCCACGTAGGAGCATCCAAGCGAACTTCAACATATCATTTGATTGTAGCATCAAGAACACCACAAAACAAAACCTTCATGATCATGTAGCATCAAAAGCAACTGCCCAAGAACTTACACCCAATGACTTCCTTTCCCACAGCAGCCATAAAAGTCATATCACGAATAGGGGCTTCATGCAATCCAAAAGAATTGCAAGGCACCAAGCAAATGTAAGAACAAGAAAACCGTAAGGACTTCCATAGGGTGAGACCCTAACAACCAGCTCACAAACATCCTTGATCCACAATAAGGAACAAACCATAGAGTGTAGATCAAATCACCCAGCCATTAACAAAAGAGAATAAAGGAACGTGCATGGCATGGGGTACATGGGTTTTGAATAAGAGCCCCATAAACTTAACTTCCATCACCCAATCAGCAGCAGCACATACATCACTCAAACCCACTTGAAACACGAATGTAACAAACATAGGGCTTAGTGAACCACCAATCCAAGACTGATCGTTTGAGTTTATGAGCATGAAATCAATAAGCCTCAACATACCAACCGACCAGCAACAACCCGAGTAGTGATTTTTGAACAAGAACCAACTAAACTTGACTTACATCTAGACTAACACTATGACACGATTCTGTGCACCAAACCAGCAATAAGGATCAGAATGCAACTCGATTTGAACACAACCTGCCATAGGCTCAAAACAAGGGTTTTCCCAAACCCTAACTTCCAATTACCACAAAGAACGATCACTAGACCAACGAATGAAGAAGTCGAATACAGATCTGTGAAAGTTAGAAGGTTTTTTAACAAGCTTACCTTCAAACTTGACTTACATCTCTCTCTAAAACCCACATACATCAAGCACACATCTGGACTTGAACTTGCAATCGACAAACAACCCAAACAGGTTAACATGCATAGTCACAATCAGACTCATAGTCATCAACCAGCGAAGGCACCAACAGGAAAAAGAAACAAAGCAATAGCTTTGATATATCATACAAAGAACTGCCCACCAATCAGATCGCACCCAATAACATCAAACAAGATTTAATATTCGTTAAGCACAAACCCAAATCAACAAATCGTCCCTTATATATAGATAAATCGGTATGGAACCGACTTATAAACATAGGAATAAGTTGGAACGATTCAGATCCCAAGAGTCGGTTCAAAACCCTAAAAAATGAATCACCATAAATTGATGAATACGATTGAGGATAGTAAGGGTTATGAACAATAAACGAAACCCTAAGCAGAATCAAAACACTATTAAAGGTAATCGATTGAAAATAAAGAGAATTAGGGTTTCGATCAATCAAAAAACTCACCAGCCGCCACCTCTATGATATTAAACACAATCCACAATTCGTATTGCATACCCAGGCAAGGTAGAGAGGACGATTGTGTTTGGTTTTGGCCGGATTTGAGAAGACGTGGCGGCTGGATCCTAGAGAGAGAGAGAAAAACGGAATCGCTTTATTCCTAGTTACTATTCCATTCTCATCTAATTTATTCCTAAATACCCACTTAGTTCCTATTATGGTCACATTCCTAGGATTTGGAACTAGTTCCCAAACATCATTTGTTTTGAATTGATTTAATTCTTCTTGCATAGCCATAATCCAACTTTCATCTTTTAAGGCTTCATTTATATTCTTAGGCTCTATTGTTGACACAAAACAAAAGAAGTTATTTTTGTCTTGCGCTTGTGATCTAAGTGTTCTTTGGTTTAGGTGTCCTATGATATTGTCTAATGGGTGTGACTTAGATTCTTTAATATTTACAACCTCGTTTTCTTCTAAAGTTTCTATTTCAATATCATTACCTAACGGTTTTGTTTTACTAACCTCAATAGCTTCTTCCTCTATAATGTCATCATCTTCTAAGGGTAGTGTCTTAGGTGGTGGAGGAGTTTCATCAAAAGATACATTTAGGGATTCTTCTACTTTCATGGTATGTTTATTTAAGACTATATATGCTTTACTATTTTGCGAATATCCTAGAAAAATTCCTTCATATGACTTAGGGTCGAACTTAGTGAGATAGTCCTTTGTATTAAGAATAAAACATTTACTTCCGAATACCCTAAAGTAGCCTATATTTGGTTTTCTACCTCTTAATAACTCATAAGGAGTTTTTCCTAGGATTCGTCTAATAGACACCCTATTAAGTATCTATGTTGAAGTATCTACGGCATGACACCAAAATTTTTGTGGGATAGATTGCTCATTTAACATAGTTCTACTCATTTTTTGTAAAGACCTATTTTTCCTTTCTACTACTCCATTTGATTGAGGAGTACGTGGAGCGGAAACGTTGTGAGATATTCCATTTAAATCACAATATTTTCCGAATTGTACTTCGTTATCAAATTCCCTACCATGATCCGTCCTAATTGAAACTATAGAGCATCCTAACTTATTTTGTATCATTTTACTAAATGTCTCAAATTTTTCAAAGGCTTCGGTTTTATCGCTTAGGAACCTAGTCCACGTGTATCGTGAACAGTCATCTACTATAACTAAGGTGTAGCGGTTGCCATCGTAGCTCCGCACGGCGGATGGACCGAAGAGGTCCATGTGAAGTAGTTCTAAGCATCTAGTAGTGGATACTATATTCTTAGCTTTATGACTCGCATGTGCTTGTTTTCCTATTTTACAAGCATCGCAAAAGTGTTGATTATATTTTAAACTAGGTAAGTTTCTAACTAATTCCTTTGACACCAAAGATTGTATTTGTTGCATGTTTGCATGACCTAATCTCCTATGCCACAAGGTGGAGTTTTCGTCTAAGGTTGCTAGGCATATCCTATCTTCCATTTTATCTCCTAGTTTCATAACATATACGCCGCCTTTCCTAATTCCTCTACCTATGACTTTATCATCCTTAATAATTACACTATTCTTATCGGTAAAGGTAACCCTACACTTATTGTCACAAATTTGACCTATACTAAGCAAGTTATATGTTAAGTTATCTACATGTTCAACATTTTCAATAGTTAGGGAGTCTTGAGAAATTGTACCTTTGCCTATGATTTTTCCACGACGATCACTACCAAAAATAAGATTACCTCCATTATATGCTTTGTATGTAGAGAATAACTTGCGATTCCCCGTCATGTGTCTTGAGCACCCGCTATCCTTTACCCATTCATCGGGCTCCAAATTTATTTCTAGGCATATTTCATTTGATGCTTGAGCGACGAAACATTCTTGTTTAGTCTTTTTGTCTTCATCATCAAATATTTTCCTTCGTGTTGTTTTCCTTTTGTCTTGTGCTCTTTGTCGCTTTTTAATAAGTCTTTTGAATTCTTTGACAACCTTCGCATATTCTTCGTCTCCACTTTCGGAACTAGAATCGTCATCGTCGTCGTCACTTGGTTCCTTCTTGGTTGTCATCTCTACATAATCTTCTTGTTCACTCTTGTCATGGCTCATGTTGTTTTCGGCATCATTACCTTCACAAAAAAAATTTGAACTAGTAGCACTTGTACTTACTTCAACTAAATATTTATCTACTATACTTTCTTTTGCTACTAACTCATGTGCAAGTTTTTCTTTGGCTTGACATTCTTCTTGGTGATATTTTGAAAGACTTTTCCACATGTCGTTTGCCGTTTGACAAAAAAATATTCTTTCATATTCAACACTTGGTATAGCTTTGTATATAATGAATTTTGCGAAGTTATCTTGTTTTTCAAAAGTAGTATTTATTGATTGAATATCACCAATTGAAATGACATGCCAAAGATTATAGTCTATTGATTTCACATAACTTTCGAATCGATTTTTCCATTCAAGAAAATTTTCATTTTCAAGAAATGGTGGTTTGAAAGTAAAAATTTTCCCTTCTAAATATTTTTCCATTTCCATAGATCGATTTCAAGTTTTAAAATACAATATATTTTAAAAATCTTGTTTGACGTGGTTCTTGATACCAATTGTCGAAAACTAGAAGGGGGGGGGTTGAATAGTTTTACGTCTTTTAAATTTATAAAAACTTTGGTTATGAAAACTTCGATTTTAATTTTATGTGATCTCAACTTGCAATTATAAACAACAAAGTATACTAATAAATATAATAGGAAACATGCAAGTAAATAAGTAAGGAAATAAAAGTAGAAAGATAGCACTGTGAGACAAAGGATTTATAGTGGTTCGGCTACGAATCTCCTCTTCGTCCTACTCCACTCCCCGAGCACCTAACTCGGGAGTTTTCTTCACTATGTCAACAAGCTCC